>LBNU01025774.1:6377-82432 GCA_014162995.1 Artemisia annua | reverse complement strand
GGAGCGGGAGGTGACCACACACAAGTAACTTCCATGAGTGGTATTGGTATCTAGCTTCTAAGTAAGCGGTGATCTCGTTTTTGCACTTAGTTTGGGACTTGTGAAAAATCAGGGACGATGAATTTTATCCAATCGGTCACTTTTCTATGAATCGTGTTCTTGCTCTATGACCCTTAATCGTTATCAAAAGATAATGAAAGTCATTCACACCGTCATATGCTAAAGTAGTATAATATATGTTGTACATAGTCAAAATAAGGAAAGCCGGGGCGTTTTAGGGAATAAATGATTTCGAATTTCTCTTGAACGTTTTGCTACTTTTCAAAGTTAGTAAGGAGAGGTTTTGAAATTATTTATCCTTAAGGCGTGATGTGATTACATTGCGTGAGGACACGCAATACCTTAGTCTGGGGGATTTTGATATGTGCTTATTCACATACCATTTATTCACTATTATTAGACTATTATAGACCAAAAACTAACATTCAAAGCCAAAGATATCGTGTTTTTGTGTTTATGACTGTGCAGGTAAGGATGTTGCAAAAACATCATGAAAAGCAACCTAAAAGCCCAAAACGAGCACGAGATGTGGAAAAGAGTTTGAAAGTCAAGTAAAAGATGAAATCTGCTTGTGAAAAGCCCGTGAAGACAAATTATTTCTCAAAGGCTCAAGAAAGTAAAAGAGACGCTTAATCAAAGCTCAATGATGATTATGAAGCTAAAACTTTCTAAATCCGAGCAAGTGATCACTTTTATACTATTGAAGATCTTTGGAAAGCTCGTCAACACATCACCTCAAAGTTACAAGGACTCAAGTTGTAGTTTTAGAAAGTTAAATAGCATCGTATCTCTAGTTTATGCTTTGTATTCACAAAATTTGGAAGACTAAGGGGCTAAGTGCAAACTTTAAACAAGGCAAGCCTCCATGGCTTCCTTAAATCCCTTCCATAGCCCTCATTTGGTCATAGCGAGTTAGTTTTTAGTAGTCTTAGTTCATTTTCAAGTTGTAGTGTAATTTTCATTAATGCAAGCTTTTATTTCATGTCTTAGTCATTTTACTTTGCTTATTTTCGTAGCTTATTTCAATCTTTCTTTAACATTTCTACATCTTATTCAAGCTTCTTTACTTCTATCTTGATCCAAAATAAGCTTACATAAGTCTTGCACCACCTTTGCATGAAAAGAAATTTCCGTGCCTCTTTATGATGACTTGAGCTTATTTGGGTTTTGTTAGCTTGTAAAGGCTTCTTTAAAGTTTTTATCTAGCTTATTACTTAGTTTTACAAAAGTTTTTATTTTGTTTTAAACAATTTCTCACGTAAAAAATTTTGCAGCTTCTATTTTTGTTCATAGCGAGTATTGTTTTTAGGGTTTAGAGAGTATGGTTTTTTTTCTTTTTCCTAGCGAGTATGAAAACCCCATAATAGCGAGTTTGTTTATTTTGTTTTTAGCGAGTATGCATTATTTCCAAAACCTAGCGAGTATGTGTTATCAAAGTATCCAGCGAGTAAGCTGATTTGTATAGCTAGCGAGTAAGAGAACTTGGCTAGCGAGTTTGGATCTTTTGTACACTTAGCGAGTTTCGTTTAAACTTAATAGCGAGTATTGATTTTCAGTAGTTTGTAGCGAGTAAGGTTTCAAAGTATCCAGCGAGTTTGGTCCATTTTAGTCCTAGCGAGTTATGTTTTCTAACTTATGTTAGCGAGTTTGGGTTTTGTATGGTTAGCGAGTTTGGTCCTTATTTCATTAGCGAGTTTGGAGTATTTATGTGTGAGTTTAATTTTTAGTTTTCAAGTCTTAGTCTCTTTTTAGTGTCGTGTCTTGTTTATTTCTAAAGCCGAGCTAGGCTTATTTACACTCCATCGTTTATCGAGTGGAGTTTTCTTCATTTCATTTCCTACCGTTACTCTGTCGAATTTTCTTTAAATCTTTTTAACTTAGCTTATTTTTCTTTTCACTAGTTTTATTTTCATTTAAACGTCTACTTTACTTTTCTTTTATTAATTAATTCTAAAAACTCAAAAATATTTTCTTTCTTTCTTTCTTATTTCATTTTCTTTACGTTTTATTCAACTTATGTTTTCTTTTATCGTTCAACTTATTTCTCATTATCTCGTTTTTATTTCATTTAAGTTTTAAACAACCTTTAGTGGTATAACAAAAAACTAAATCACATCTTTTAAACCAATTCACTTCACATAACTCACGACTCGAGTGACAAGATCAATTTCAACCCTCGTTGGGACTACGACCCGAGGTTCTTGCTTTCACTAGCTAGTTTGCCCCTCTCATCATTTACTGCCATAGAAAGAAAAACAAGTTAAGTTTATTGGGAAGACGTGATTATTGTATATGGTTGGAGGTAGACAAAAAAAATAATAATAATAAAAAAATCAACTGATTAAGTGTAAAAAACCGATAAATTGAAACTGAATGGTTTGTGGTTTCAAAAATCAAATTTACGGTATTGTACGTTTGAAAAACATACAAAAATGTACAAAAAAACATACAAATACAGATTGATAAAAATGATACAACGTGAAACCTTGGGTAAAGTAATTTTTTCACAAAGCTGAGCAATATTCATACTTTACTTAAATTGACAAAAACTAAATTGAGTACCTCAATTGACAAAAATCAAATTGAGTACCTCATTAGAAAATGAAATTAAATTTAGTATCCTGTGTAAAGGTATTTTTTTTCCCTTGATTAAAAATTGTAACAACATCCACTATTAAATTAATAATTTAAATATTGTTTAATGCTTAAATTTTTATCATTTAAACCTATAGACTTTTTTTTTCCTCGCAATGACTACAAATTGAACTCGTAAATGTTGCATCAAGGTCAGGCCAAAACACAAGTTTGAGCAAGTATAATTATTTGCTGCTATACATTGTTGCTTTGCACGGGTTTCGTCTAGCTATACTTTGGGTATGTTTGGCAAAACTAGATGTATGTTGTAAGCTGTAAAGTGTAAGATATAAGCTGTAAACTGCAATGAGCTACAAGCTGTATCTTTTTTTTCATTAAAAGTGTTTGATAAGTTAGCATGTAAAGGTAATTATAAAATATAAAAGGACACATCTATAATTGTAAACAAATGTTTGGAGGTTATATTAGTAATTTAAAGTTTTAACAGCTTCAAGATATTTAAAAAGCTTCATGAATCAACTTTTCATTTAGGATTTATTTGTTTGAAATAAAAGCTTGAAGTTAATGTATCCAAACGGAACTACTTATTTCAGAGGAGATTATTTTTAACAAAAAGCTATTAGCTCTCCAAAAAGCCCCTACCAAAGTACTCGCGTCGTTCTACCAGCCCAACCACAAATATAAGTATGACCCCTTTATAACGAGTCAATGTCATGTCATAAACATAAGAAGTATACTAAACAAACATTGTTCGTAAAAAATCTTGTACAAAGTACATGTCGTCGGACGCCTATCAGTAAAAACATAAACAATAAAATACCTTGCAATTCAAATAAGAATAAATTACAAATATACCCTTACTGATAAATTTAAGTTTGACCTCAAATAAGATAACTTAGGTGGTGTTTGATTTGAACTTAATTGACTTAATATGAAAAACTTAATTTATTAAGTCATGTGAAATGTTGTTTGTTTTTCACTTAATTAAAAGAAACGACTTAAAATAATAAGTGATAAAAGTGAGGGTCATCACATTGAGTCATCTGTTAATTAACACGACTTAATGAAAAAATTAAACAAACAGGCCCTTAATGTAACTGTACTAGACTTAGGATTGAATAAAAAGTAAAGGGTGAAAAGAAATTATAATCAAACATTTTAGAAGTATCTAAAAAAATAAATGCATGATCCCTTTAAATTTCTTTCTCTTAATTAAAATGTGTAACTAATAATTTTTGTCACTCTTTCATTTTAAATTTGTTCCCCAAATAAACTACTTCCACACTCTTTCATTTTAAAATTTTCCCCCGAATAAACTACTTCCAAACTATACTATATACTTTGTATAAAACTTTTTACAACTGTACCCCCCCCGGCTTTGAAAAACATTCTAGAATAGATTTCCATCTAGTTACAAGTTAGAAAGCAATAAATACAATCAATTAAATTAATATACTAGACGACTATCTGCACATAGCGGTGACGTTGTATAATAGCATTAATTTGTGTGTTCAATTTTATTTTAAGTATATATGGATGTGGAGTAAGTGAAAGTGAACAAAGTTAATAATTTAGCTTGTAATTAACTATTTAAATATTTAATATATTGCATTACCTAATATAAGTAAGGGTAATTTAGTCTGACAACATTATGCATTTGCTAATATTTTAAGGTATAAGAAAATAAGTTTTTTCTTTATATATAGAGTATAACCAGTTAACTACATTATTTAATCAAAAATTAAAATTTGTTTGAAAATATCATACATAAAAAAAGGTTGACTGATTAATCGTTATTCTCATCATACAATTAAAATAAAAATACAAGTTGTTAAACAAATACAATTTGGTTAAGCACACCAAATATGAAGGAAAAATATTGTTTTACTGGTAAGCTTTTCAATAAGTTAAATTATTTTATGATGAGATTGTACAAAATTAGAGTGTATTTGTAGAAGAATTGCACAAAAGAAGAAAAAATATGTATAATCAAAAGATTTTGCTCGCTGAAATTTCAATTTGGAAGTATCCGTCGTCGTAACGTGTCCCAACCAGCAGCATACACTACAAATGGAAATGAAGAATTGTTTTGGCAAACTTGGTAGAATTATTAATTACATTTAGTAGCCCAAAATTAAAAACCATATGCAAATTCACGACACGATAAAGATGACTCAGTGTGTTAATAAAAAGCTTGTTTGACAATAAATATTAAAATTTTATTTTTATTTCTTAAAACGTCAATAAAACAAGTACTTTAAAATAAAAGCCACTTTTACTTAATTTACACATTAAAATTTAATTAAAACTATATTAATGCTTACCAAACAGTATTGCTTACCAAACTATTTTATAAAAAATAATAACTAATGCTAACCGGTATTTCTTACAAGCACTACTATTTTCAAAAAAAAAAGAAAAAATAATAATAATAATAAATTAATTAATTAATAAATTAATAAATAAATAAAATGAAAGTGAATGAAGTAAATGGGAGGATTATGTCTACAAAATAGACTTTAAAAATTTTCCCGAGTTAGGTAACGAGCTTTTTTATTATACTATCTAGGTTACGAAACTTGTTATAATCTTGAAAAATAACTAACATAACCGGTTGAGTTTCCAACAATTAAACTTTTATTATTTAATGCCTACGTGTATTATCCTTGTCATATCCATGTTATTTTAATTTTTACACAAGATATTTTTCTGTTACCCCTGGACATAATATTTTTTATGTTTTTTTTAATTAATTTATTTTTATCGTAGTAACAGATTTTCCGAACTATAACTTTTTTTTACATTCTACATAACTCTTTTAACAAGGGTCAAAGTTCACATAGAACAAAAGTAGGTCTACGATTACGCATGTCTACGATTCCGAGTATCCACCACTACCTCCAACATTAACTACCACCGAATATTCAACCATTATAAATATGAATATGGTTCTGAATGTGGGTTTGATACAATGATTTGTGGATATGGGTTGGAAATGGAATTCATGGGATATTGGGAATTTATTTTTTGATATGAGATTTGGTTTATAGAATTAAAGAATATGATAACGTGGCAAAAATCATGTAGTGTACTTTCAAGTCAAACATTTACCTGAAGAAAAAAAATGACTGCACATGTTTTGACCGGTTACCTGCATAATCGGTTATTATATTTGAAAGTTTGTTACCGTGTAATAAAAAAGTCCGTTACTTAACAAAACTCGGTAAACTTTGAAAGTATGTTTTTATTTTATGGATTTAACTTTAAGGCTAGTAGGCAAGGTAGTGTTTTTTTCACCATACACATCAGCGCCACGTCAGCTTTCTCTCTCCTCTCACTCCCCTTCACCATTCTTCACCAATTAGTGGGCAAGGGATTTGTTTTTTCACCTTATTTTTTTTATTTTATTTTATTTNACTAAGGATAAAAAATAGAGAACAAGAAGGATCTAGAACTCAAACCCTAGCTATACATGCATGCGTAATTATGCATGTGCATGTATAGATAACTAATATGATTCTTTCTTTGGTTTCTGTGATCGACAAAGTGACTACGACAATATCACTAAAAGGAATTTTGGTGATTTGCTTTCTTGGTCAAATGTTTTGTTTTAAACAAAATTGTTTTGTGTAATATTTAAAACTAGCATTACTTTAATTTGATTTAGTACGTGTGTACAAGAACGTGGTACAATCACACTATTGATTGTATCTTGGATCGATTAACAAAACGGTAAGGGGTTAATCAATAGATCCCTAATTCATATAAACCCTAATTAGGGTTTATCCAATAATTCAAGATTGCATACAGTACGTTCTTTATTTATGTTTTAGTTAACCTTTACAGGGACGGACCCAGGATTTTCGAGTGGGTGTTGCACAAATTTTTTTCTTCGTAAATACTCAAAAAAAAAAATTCAACGTTATATTATTTGTAAAAATGAAAAACTAATCAATAAAGCACCATGTCTCTTACTATTGACCTCTTCGACGTTTCGAGCCTTGAAAGCGCTTTATCACGTCTTCATTCGTAACCTTCGCGAATAGTTCTTTTTCTATGTTACAAAAAAAATTAAAGCATCATTCATATAATTTCACCCATTTTGTTGTTGTGGAGATTTATCTTTCAATTTCATTGCTGAAAACATCTTTCTACGGCTGCGGTTGCCACAGGAAAGACTAAAGAAAGCTTCACTAACTTATAGATCAAAGGAAAAGAAATATGCTTCTTTCGTGTAACCATCAACGTAGCAAGCTCGGCAATTCCTTTCAACTTCATAAGGTATGTACATGAATCATAGTTTCATGGTAGAGATCAAGTTCTCGCCTAAGAGAAAACCCGTAAAATCACATCGATAAAACGTAGTTAAAGTAATTAGCTTTGATGCATCAAAAATCATAAATGAATCACATGGACTCCAGGCTGACATGTTAATAAGCAAGTCTTAATCGATAGGATACAATCGAATTCGGTAATCACTCATCCTTTGTTTAGTTTGCTTATTAAAGGTAACAGAAATAGATTGATTTTTCTTCATTAGATTTTCACATTTTTGAAGTGTTTTATTGTTAAAACTATTAAGTTCATCCTCATGGTCTTTCAAACTTGTTTTTTTACTCCGACTATCAAACCCCTGTACCGTAAAAGCATCACCTGCACCATGATCCATAAACAAGTACCAACATAAACAATATGATCTTTTGAGTAGTGAATAAATGATGATGGTGAAAGTTAAATGACTTGAATCGTTTGCGTTGGGAATTCGGAAGGAACAGTCAAATAGATACTTTGTTTAGTAAATTGATTGTGTATTACTATTAGATTTAACTAATTTGGGTTTAGTGGGCTATTTATTTCTTTACAATTATATCTTGGGCTAAACAAAAAGTGTAGTATAAAGAATTGCTAGAAGAAAGTCATTCAAGTTATGCATTTAACCACGAATCATTAATATCTTGATTTTTTAATATACGTTTCTATCTCTAATTATTTCAGTTACATTCGATATGTGTTTTCTCTTTGCACCTTAAAAAATGAACAAAGCGAAAAACAATTATCGGGGGTTGCACATATCAAGAAATGACAATTTTCGAAAAAAAATTACACTTCGTGACCTGAAAAAGGGTGTAGCCCGTGCCACACCCGGCACCAATGTGGGTCCGTCCATGGTCCACCACTACCTCCAACATTAACTACTACCAAATATTCAACCATTATAAATATGAATATGGTTCTGAATGTGGGTTTGATTCAATGATTTGTGGATATGGGTTGGAATTCATGGGATATTGGGAATTTATTTTTTGATATGAGATGTGTGGGAATTTTTTGATATGAGAGATTTGGTTTATAGAATTAAAGAATAAGATAACGTGGCAAAAATTACTGTATGTGGTGTACTTCCAAGTCAAACATTTAACCAAAGAAAAAAAATGACCGCACAATTTTTGACCGGTTACCTGCATAATCGGTTATCATATTTGAAAGTTTTGTTACCTAGAGAGTATAATAAAAAAGTCAGTTACTTAACTCGGTAAACTTTGAAAGTACGTTTTTATTTTATGGATTTAACTTTAAATGGGATGAGTCATTAAACCAACTGCATGACTTATAGCGAAATAAGATGAGTCATTAAACCGAATTTGAAAGTTTTGTTACCTAGATAGTATAAAAGAAAGTTGGGTACTTAACTCGGTAAAACTTTGAAAGTACATATTTATTTATGGACTTAACTTTAACAGTTTATCATTTAGAAAGAATGGCGAAAGAGGCCTCCTTGCATTGCCCAACTAAAACGATAAGCCTTGTTGCATTGCGGCTCTAAGTAGCTATGGTATGGGTTTAATATGACGCCATTCCTACCCTTATAACAAACACATCCAACATAGTAAATAGAAAATATCAGATCGTGAACCAAGTTGGAAAACCGTCAAGGCCTTTGTTTTAAGCTAAGTGCCTCTCGTCACCGTATTTAAACGCACAAAACATAAGGGAAAACCGCAATACAAAAACTTTCCATTATGCAAATAAAGTACTCGGAAACAACCACAATGACATAGCCTCAGGACCCTCGAGTTCTTGGATTTCACAATAGATTTGAAGGATACTACGTGCAAAAGAGTGATCAACTCATCATCAAAATAATAGAAGGCAAATAGAAATTAAAGGTACAAGACCAAAAAGGATAGGGTATGAAAACTTGAAAGAATTGCTTTCATATGATTGAATGTGCTCAGCTACATTGAAGTCACCTACAAAGCAAAATATAACCAAATGAATTTAAAAGTATATATTTCACTATCCTTGAGTTATAAGTGTAATTAAAAACAACCTCACATATAATGTGGTCGTTGTTACCTCGTCTAGGACCAAAGCTACATCCGTCCTTGATAGTATCCTTAACGGCCCTTACAGTTGCACGATTGAAAAAGAGGAAGTTTGACAATACATCATTGATGCAGTTGAGAACGAGGTCCGTCTCTTTGAGGCATGCACCACCACAAAATTGATCTGTATAATCGGGTGGGACATTGAGGTTTCCGCTCTGTGTCAACCTATAGGACTCCTCACAATTACTGTAAATCTGTTGTCAACAAAATATAATCAATGTTAAGGATAATTCTTAACATTTTTCACTCCAAATCCATTAAGAGCACTAATGTGGTTGGAAAAAAAAGCATAAAATTTGTGGATCATGCACTGAAAATTGTTAGATGATAACCTACCTTGTCGTTAAGACATCCAAGTGCTTTAGAAATACCTCTGCTGCTTATTCCTCCAAATCCACCACCACCGTTACCAAACCCACCTCCATTTCCACCACTACCGCTGCCAGGCTGAGGTATAAACCCAGTACCAGTTCCTGCGATTCCAGTTTGTGCTCTCCCTGTACGAAATAAGTAATTCATGACCTCAATGCTCATATAAACTCTAATGATCGTTCTTGTAATGATTTAGGAAAAAACTATTTTATACAAAAATGTAACTTGTTTTACAAATTTAAGTAAAATGATCTTGCTATTAGTGAAATGCACTATCGCCCTTTCATCAAAAAATGTCTTAGATGTTTTCTCGAAAAGAAGTTCATAGATTCTACCTAACTCAAAGCCGTAAAGAGAGATATACATCAGCATTAGAGTTACAAGGGACTGCTTGGCAAAAATTGAATAAAACATTTCTAACCAAGATAACTTCAATGTTTAGAACATAAGACTGTAGGTTTGAGCTCGAATGGCATATATATAACTTTTGTTGCATAAGTATATGTTGTTATAATAATAATAATGACATTGATTTTTAGAATTTGTATGGTAAACAGAAGAGGTTATTTGGTTGGGATAGAGGAGACTAACAAGAGAGGGTAGTTGAAGGAAGCCACCAACTGTTAAAACTTTGCAGCTTCTTCAAATATCAAACCTACATGTACCCTTTTTAGTCCTTAAGATACACTTTCACGTATGCATAGGGCTACAAATGGACTATAAAGATTGGATCGCCTGAAGAGCATCATTATTTAATGATATCAAGAATGATGTCTATTTGATGTTTCTTGAAAGACCAGAACTCCACAATGTATTTATTAATTGTACGTTTCTACCAAACAAATTGGAATGACCTTGTATCTCTTTTCAATTCGTATGTGTTGTCTTATTAATTTGGTGCACTTATAACTCAAGCATCATGCATCCAAACTAGTTATGGACTTCATGAGTATTGAACATTGTACTAAGATACTAGCTATGAACAATTTAGATGAGGGAAAGAGGAAAGATAACACGAGAGACATCTTGAATTTCATTTCTAAATTGTCATCATCTACATATTGTCGAAAAGAAATTCTTTGTAAAAATGAAAACTTATTAAGAATGTACTGAAATGGTATTAATAAATGGCTCGCCTCCTCTTCTATGTTCAGCAAGCCCTGCTACGCTGCCTAATTAAACATATTCAACTCATGGATCAATATACAAAATATGAAAAACGTGAATGTATTGGTAAATTAAAAAAAAAAAAAAAAAAAAAAAAAAAAAAATTGTTTGAAAGACTTAGAAACTCACATGGTTATCTTGTTTTGATACACATGCAGGTCGTCTTGGGGGCAAACGTTGATGAGGGGTTTTCTGCAATTCAACATCAATGTTAACATACGCTACAAAGTACATATATAAATTTAGAAGATCATCACTGTTGTTCTTATGGGGCAGTTAGCTGGTTAGCTCATTCAGTTTATTATAAGACAAAATTAGCTCAATCATTTGTAGTTTTTTTACTCACTAATTAAGCTAAACAAGATCAGATCACCTAGTATCTTACTATCCTACGGCGGATTTTGCATCACGACCACGACCCTATGCAAGATCAATACATTTCGTTAGTCTACCATTACCTTCTGGATCTAAAAGAACCTTGCATAAACTGATATATACTCAAGATATGGCTCGGCGTACCCCTGTAAACCCATGTTTATATGTGTATCCGCCCAACGTGTAAAGTTTAATATGACCATATTCCATATATAATACTGTAGTAACTAAGATAAAATGGGTAAATGGATATGGTTTTCTGTGTTTAGGTTACCCGCGAAAGGCAAGTCTTTGACCCAGATATGCACCGTGTCCCATGTTTCCAGCCCTTTCTCTAGCGCCCCAAGATCTGTACTTAGCGAGGTTTGAAACTGAAACCTCTTGTGAGGACAGCGGGATGCCTAACCACTAGGCCAAGATGGTGGTGGTGAGTAACTATGGTCTATTCTAATTTCTAAATTTAACGACTATAATTCCCGAGAAACCAAGACTAGAGAAGATTATTAGAAATGGTAGATTAAACCAGCAAGCTCATATGATTTATACGGGCATATATCAAATTCATCATCCGGAGTTACCGAGCCCAATTTGTCCTATGCTCCAACCTAGAATTCTTTTTTTTTTCCTAGAAAGCAGTTTTAAAGCTATTATAAACTGGCATCATCTATTCCTGTAACATAATATGAATCTTCTAATCTTTGACTCGTAATCTGAACCTTACCTTTAATTTTGGTTGCAAGGTCTCGATGGCTGCAGTTGATATCTGATTCAATCCTGCACTTTGCTGCTTAGTCACGTGAAGGCACAATCATTAGAAGCATCAAACATGTGTATTTGGGTTCATCAGTGTGGGCATATTTTTAACCAAGTTAAGGTTTACAAAGCCTAAGAATTGTGGAGTATAAAGAGACCAACACAAATTTCAATTATAGTCCATTAAACTATATAAGAAATAAAAGCGAGCAAGGCTAAGAACCAAACCTTGCCCAAAGCCCAGTCTGCCGAATCGAAGAAAGCACGCTCATTGTCCTGCCAAGTAACTTGAAACTATAAGATTTTTGTTTTTAGCAATGTAGCTATAAAGCATAAACAAATAGGTTTAAGATATACTTGTTGGTGGTTATGAGCCCAGAACAGGGTAAGATAATCAATAGCCTAACTACGTACCAATTAAGGTTACCGGATATCACTTGGAATCGTGTTATCACTTTCCAAAGTAAACTATTCGACCCTAATGCCTGGGTATCACGAATACCTACTTGGGATAAGACCAAATGTTTGTTATTGAATTAGGCACAATTCAACAACCCTTGCGTATAACAGTGTTTATGTTTTCTGTGTCATCTCATGCTCAACCATAATTCCTCTTAAATAGGAAAGTACTCATAGCTAGTCAAATGGAATTATGAGAATTAATCGGCACATTAATCTCCACATAATTACCCCCATTATAGCCAATGATAGTGGTTACATGACCAATTAAACGTGGTCATAATAGTAGATATAACTGTCATTTGAATAGGTCAAATCAGTTACATTTTATCAGAGTACTAGCAGCAGACTCACAACACTAGCAGCAGAGTCAATGCTAGCAGCAGAGTCTTAGCAGCAGACTCACAACACTAGCAGCAGAGTCAGTGCTAGCAGCAGAGTCTTAGCAGCAGACTCACAACACTAGCAGCAGACTCACACTAGCACAACCACTATTGAGTCAGGGTAATCAGGGACTTGATGGGTGTACACTCCGTACCTCCAAACCCATTTCCAAGTATGATTTGAACCCTCAAGTGCACTAAATTTTCCAACAATCCTCCCCAAATTTAGTTCACTTCCTTAGCATGAAAATCAAGCATAAGACAAACATATGCATAAACGAAAATATCCTGAGGATTGAATTTCCATCTTAGTAATTACACGTTCAAATATTCGAGAATCAGGGTGTTACAAAGAATTGAACCCTTCAACCCATTTGAATACCTGAAGATAAAATACACATACATTTTCAAACACTAAAATACTCTTGACNTGTTGGTGGTTATGAGCCCAGAACAGGGTAAGATAATCAATAGCCTAACTACGTACCAATTAAGGTTACCGGATATCACTTGGAATCGTGTTATCACTTTCCAAAGTAAACTATTCGACCCTAATGCCTGGGTATCACGAATATCTACTTGGGATAAGACCAAATGTTTGTTATTGAATTAGGCACAAATCAATAACCCTTTTGCTTTCAAGTGTTTAGTTCATTTTTTCTCTATTTCATGCAGTTGTGTTTGATCTCCTATTTATAGGTAAGATCACTCAACCCTAGTCAATGGAATTATGAGAGATTAACGGCCCATTAATCGCACATAATTAGCCTCCATAATGATAGGTATTAGTGGTTACACGACCAATTAAACGTGGTCATTAATGCAGTTAAACTGCCACTTGAATAGGTCAAAACCGTTACACTCCAAGTTTGAATTCAGTCCAATGAGTTAATCAAACTCATTGATGAGCTAGTCCGTGAAAGGGTTGCTCCCTGATGAGATCCTTCAGCCTGAGCTGAACTCATCATCATGATGAATATCATTCAGTCCAGAGTGTTACTCACTGAAGAGTGAACTCACTGAAATTCATCACACACTGAATAACACTTAACCACTATCTGAGACAGGGTGTTCAGGGACCTTATGGGTGTACACTCCGTACCTCCTGACCCATTACAAGGTTTGAACTGAACCCTCAAGTGCACTAAATTTTCCAACATGCAGAACATGAATAATATCCCACAGTCAACCCTCTTACATTCACATTTCTATGTGTGTGCCAGCCTAAAAATGAATAATTGCATATACAATATGTTTGGTTGCAGCAGTTAACATGTCTCTTTAGTTCATTATAGAAATGTTATTCTTGTAATGGGCCATATATTAAGAAGTCAGCTCTCTGCCTCTTAGGTGATATGTCATGATTATGAAGTAATAAATTATTTTTGATTCCAGCTTTCATTGACTAAAACATTAGTTATTAAATGTTGGCTCTTGATGCAAGGCTCTTGATAAAATCTTCATTATTTATGGCATATTCAAATATTCAATCATAGCTTTTAACTTGAACCACCGTAAGTTTGAGAGTCATAGTAAATGCAGAATTTGAAAGGAGATGCTAGTACACCTAATCAAGCAATCATAAAAAAAATTTGCATGGTCATCACTTGTTTAGGTGTCAGCTGAAATACTATTAGTTGTTTGATGAATTTTTCAGCAAGCGATATTTTAGTAGCAGATAAAGTTTTGTCAACAGTAGATTCTATTTCTTTTTTTCCTTTTAGTTAACGGGAAGTTGGTTGGCTAATTAATGCAAGGTGTTCGCTTAGATGTGTCGGTTTTTGTTGGTTGTTGGAAATAGTAACTGTCGTTTTAGGTATATTTGGGATTTAGCTTTTGAAAGTGATCTTCCATGAGTGTTTGGGTGAAACTAAATTTTTATATTTGATTCTTTTAGGGTGTTTGTTATTGCTTGGAGTTGGCTCTCTAGAAACTAGTTGGATTTCCAAAAAAATTGTAAGCAGTTTTAATAAGCAATCTCAAACACCCACTTAGGGGCCAATTAATTAGCTGTGATCAGATGCCTAAAGTCAACCCACAGTTTATGTGATGCCCCCAATCCCCATCACATAATTGCATAAAAAATTGTTTTTGTCTAGCTGTTACAGACTAAACAAAGACTCAAATTGTTGGCCAACAATCGAACTTAAGTCATGGCGTGTTATGTCAGATGTCTAGATAACATAATTTTATAAAAAGAAAATATTTCCATGAATATAGAGTAAACAAATTGCAGGTTGGTTAGGTTGCTCTTCTACTTGACATTAGAAATTTTTTTAGTTAACGCGTTGAATTGGTAAACGTTAAGGTTGTAATCAATAACATGCAAAGGATAAAGCTCACAAAGCTGCGCTGCTCACTGCTTTCTATGCATCCCATCAATATATCAAATCATATTTATTATTATTCAAACAAACAACATTGTAGATAAGTAACATACAGTCCTAGACAGCAAGGAAAAAGTTTGTATTTGGTTAGTGAGTTCATCGAGTTTGATGAAATGCATGAATGAAAGGTTAAAATAATCAACGTGAAGACTTTGAAGATTAATAGACGTAGTAACCGCCGAAATTCCCTTCCTAGAATCAGGAAAAACATTTGTATTACGATACTTGGCCCAAGTATTATCTGTAATAGGTTAAACATATGAAAGCCACTAAAGTTTATTCAAATGCTTATAAGTTCCACCAGTCACTCAATTAGAAAAAATAAATCAAAAGAAACCCCATATGGGTTAAAATTGAAGATGTCAGATGATATAACTAAAAATAGAGTTGAAACTTCTAAAAGTAATGTAATGCTTATTGTGTTAGCCATCAGTAAATTGTAAATGTTAAAACTTAGGTTCCATTTCTTACAATCGATCTCTAAAAATCCATGGGTCATATATTTAACCTGGACCCTCACACCGACCGGGATTTGACCCGGTTTCCACAGTTTGCACAAATTGTAGTATAGTTAGTTGGGAATTGCTAACGGGGTGCCCACTGGGCACCTTATATGATGTGAATATATGAAAAGTTTGAGTCTCCCTAGATTATCAATGAATTAATTATCTCCTTATATGAAACAACCATTATTATGCAATTAACTTTGTTAGCGTAATTCAGGACCCATAAGAAAGCTCAGAAGACGTTGCGTTTTGAGTCTAAGCTATGTAAGTTTGTCATTATAGAATGATGTTTAAGACATTTTGGTCAACTATTAAACATGTATTTGAACAATATTGCATAGCTAGACCGTGCAGGCTGCAGTAAGAGACAGAAAACTGAGGGCGTCGGTTGTTTGAAGGTCTGATGAGAGACCCAGGTTTGAACCTCGCTCGGTAAACATCTTGGGATGGCTAAGCTGAGTGGGATCTCTGTGTTAGCTGTACCATTAGAGTATTTGATTTGATCTTATCAGTTGTTAGAGATTGATTGTATTTGATATAGTCATTAGTTGTAGATTAGAAAGGATATTTTAGGTAAATCCCATAAATCAAGCTATACAACTAATCTACATTTAATTGACAGCTATACCTTATCACAGTGCATGATTTGATCTTATCACAATACTCTTAACACTCTGTTCAAGCGGAGTGGGATCTCTGTTTAAAAGAAAATATTTCCACTCCGCTTACCTGTTTATCCTTTTAAAAACAAGTTGGGCTACTTTCAACACATTTTCCTTACAGCTATTTGTTTGTTTGACCCAATAGAAAGAAAGTTACATGTTAATGCCCAATAAGGAAAAAAAACAGGCAATGAAAGTGGCTCTATATAGCTGCACTTCAATGGTAATTGGTTACATGTTTACCAATTACCATTACATCTAACTTAACAAAGTAAACATCCTAGCATACCATAACTATTTTGGTTAATCTGTGCACAACATACACATACACAAAATGTGCACAAGATGATGTTTAATAGTACATAGAACTAAATTAAAGATCAGACAACTAATCCAAGCCAGAAATTGCCGGTCTTTGATGAACCAATACCAGAAATGGACTTTGCAAGTTTTTTCTTCAAAATTCACTTTTTATCACCATTTCAAAATTTTGGTTCCGTTCTAAGTCGGTTTGATTTTTGTAACCGAATTGTGAACACCCTTACCTCTATATTACTCTATCGAAAACGGGTAAAAACATTTTACACGTAAAAACATAGTCGAATCGATTATATAGTGCTAAAGGTCTTCGTCTATCAGTTGTGAAGTTTCCCAACAAAACATTTACATGGGTGAAAGAACAGAGTAGTTATATTTACTACACATATGTAAACAAACATGGACACATAGAAAACAAAACTGACAGCTTGAATGAAAGTTGATATTTTGCTGTTGATACCTGGCCTTGATCTTCGTCTTCTTAATGGTGAGTTAATGATATGATTGAATGAAAGTTTTAGTAGAACTAGTAACCGTCTATTTACGCTTGTTTGGGAATTGGTTTGAAACAAGCTAAGCTATTTGAGCATCTCGTTTAGATCAACTAGGCTTGGAGTATCAACATGTTAAAGGTCTGTTAACTTGTTCAGGGATTAATGTTTGTTCTAGCTCAAGTTTGAGATTATAAATTGTCAAACTGCTCATTAATTAGTCATCGTGTTACGATCCTAATTTCATTTTGAAACAGGTAATCTTATTATTGGGTTTTAAAAGTAGCATATAATCACTTTCTAATGTTTGGGTATACTTTGCGTGATTAGTTAAAGGTGCTGGAATTTCTTCAGTGTAAATGAGACGTTTTGAACAATCAGGTTGGTCATTTCTTGTTCAACACTACTCAATCGCATTATCTTGAGAATCATAGACAGTTTTAGTTAGCAATCTAAAACACCCCCATAGCGGGGCAATTAGTTATTTTGGACAATCCTAAACCTGTATATCTTTCGTGTCTTGCAATATACATCCTTCTACTCCCGCAAAGATTACTTTAAAACTGTACCTCATTACACCACGAAAAGCAGGTGTGCTTCTGCCTTTGAAGCCATTGGGTTTCTTTAAAACTTTGATGTGTGTTGGTATGTGCTTAAACACACACCTTTTCTTGACCAAAACCCGACCAAAAAGACCAAAAACCCGACCATAAATGCCAAATATATATGTTTTTGTGTTTTTGTACATGCAGGTAAGAAAATATGAACGACAAAAACCAAGCCAAAATCACCAAAAACGAGCACGAGATGTGAAAATAGTCAAAAGGCGGAACCGGGAATGCTAGAAAGTCAAAAGAAGCTCAAAGAAGTCAAATTTAGTCCTTGGAAATTCAAGAAATAACATAAGAGACTCTTTGCTAAAGATTGATCAAGTTTACAAGAATGGTCCCTGGAGATTGAAAATTGTCAACATTAGTCCCTTGAAGTATATTTTGGAGAAATTACATGTCAAGCCCTTCAAGAATTCAAGTTTATCAAAGTATGACCCTTGGATTGAATTTTTAACCGTTGGCAGAAGTAGTCCCTAAATTTTCAGAATATGGCACAAATGGTCCTTGTCAATATTAATCCTAAATCCTAAACTACTAGTACAAATTATAACCTACAAATACTTAACCCTAAACCCAACCCATTATAATCCTATATCTAATAAACCCTTTAACCCAATCCCTATTATAAAACCAACCTGGGCCCAAATCCCTTATCACTCCACCAAGCCCATTCCCTAAACTAATATAACCCGTAACCCAACAACACCCCACAACCCGTAATAATAAAATACCCGGTCCAACCCTCAAACCATTTCCCTCCCTTTTACCCTGTTTACCCTTCCCCTTCACCCTTTCACCTCTGTAAATCCATGATTAACCTTGCACCAAACCTCGTACCTCCTGGAAAGTTCTGCCAACCCACCTTATCCTTGCATACGTGGACAGATTAAGGCTCAGGAATGGACAAGAACATACTAGAGGAAGCAAATGGATAAGAGTGATAGATTTCAAGAGAATTCTAGATGGGATAAGATCAAATGGCTAAGGATAAGCTTCTGGGACCTTCATGAAAGCATTCCACCGCCTTTGGAAGCCTATAAATAGAGTCCTCCTCATTGGTTCAAGTCGTGTAGGATTTAATAGAAATAGCTAGGTTTTACTTTAATGTCTTATGTACTGCTTAAAGTTTTAATAGTGTAATCTCTGCTTTAAATTAATAAAAGATTTTTCCTTTAGAAGCTTTGTTAAATTAGTTTTATGCAATTTACTTTTCTCAGCTAAATTTCTTTATAGGTTCCTGCACTTGTATTCATTTAAGCTTATTTTAGTTACTTTAAGTTTTGTTTAAAACTTTTCTCTGTATAGTTCTAACCACAAAAAAAAAAAAAAAAAAAAAAAAAAAAAAAAAAAATCTAATAATTTACAGCTAGCTTAAGGGTATATTAGCTTTCATAAGCCACTCATCCCTTTTGATAAGCTCATTTAAGTTCTTCAATAACTTCTGTGAGCTTATCTCCTCACCCCACTGTCCAGAAGCCTCACTCCACTTAGTCGCCATCAAGTAAGTTTTCTTTCATTACTGCATTTTATCCATATTTAGCTTGTTTAGTTCTATATTAGCTTTCTTTAATACTGCTTAATGTAGTTTATGTTAGCTGATTGCTTGTTTAGTTTGTGTTTTTACATGTTATAGCCTTTAGTGTATCCTTACTGCCTTTACATAGTGTAAACTGCCAAACTGTGTTCTAGTAGTTAATCATTGGTTTTGATTGTTCAAGTAGCTTCTAATATAGTTTAGGTACCTGTGTTGATCACTAGGCCAGTAGGTTAGATGCTAGAAATCAAAAAGCTAGTATAATTGTTATATAAGGGGGTGTTTCGTTTAGGACTGAAATTAGTGTTCAAGTCGTTTGTTAGAAGTAAGCCTAGCCTAGATAGTTTACATTAGGTCCAACTAGGCTATTTTAGTCATAAAATTAATAGGTCTTAGGTAAAAAGTCAAAAACTTGTGTCAATCCTCATTACTGATAGCTTAAGTAAGTTTTGCAATCTGTGATACCTACAAGGTGTTAGATAAAGGTTACATTTTGGATAATAAGGTCACAAGATAGCTTATAATTACATTTAGGTTAAGTAAAGATCAAATAAATCTCAAATTAGTCAACCTAGGTTAGCATTTAAAAAGTCAAACTTAGTTGAACTTCTGTCCCAGTAGGCATCTTCTAGGGTTAATTTAGGGAATCAATAGTTATTATTTAGGCTCAAATTTGATTTTGGGGATTAGTTCACCTAGCATAGATAACATATAATCATTATTACCCATTTCCAATCACAATAGATAGGATTAATTAGGTCTTCAATTCTGTCCCATCTTAGGTTTATCAGCATACTAGTAGAGTTGGGCTGCTGAACTAGGGCTTAATTAGGTGTCAATTGGGTCTAGAAAATTAGGGCTTTTATCCTAGGTCATCTTTCTTTTGCCCCCTTTACCTTCCCCTAATTAGCTTATTAAGTGCTTATAATTAAGCTCCCAAATAGGTACTCTAGGCCTTAGAATCTGTCCTTGGGTGAAACTACTTATTTGGTTTTCTTTGTGCTAATTTGAGCTTAATCAGTTCCATAGAGCTTATTGTGTTGTGTTTAAGCTGTCCTAAAAGATTGGAGTTCAAAAGTGCTTATTTGCTTAAATTGTGCTTATTCCTAAGTGCTTATTTAGCCCAAAACAGCTTATTAGGGTTTAGATTTTAGTAATCTTATTTTTCCTAGGTTAGTTATAATAATTTAGAATTATCTGCAAAATTTTATAATTTTCCTAAGTCATTTAGTATTTATTTTAATTAAAAATAATTTTTAAGTATTTTTAAATCCTTTTTAATAATTCATAAAAAATATAAAAAAAAATATTTTTCTGTTTTAAATTTGTTATTAGGTTATTTTAGAATTTTAAAAATTAAATTTTTATTTTTCTAGCTTTATTTTATATTAAATAGTATTTTAGTATAATTTAAATAGTTAAAAATAGTTTTTAATAAAAAGTCAAAATTATATTTTTCTTTTTCCTAAAATTTTCTTTTGCCTTTTAGTAAGTAGGAAAATTATTTTCATCCCCGTAGAATAAGTGTAGCTTTAAATTCACTTTTTATTTTGCGCGTTCGCATTTATTTTGCATTTTAATTACGTTTTTAGGTTTTAATTACGATTTAGGTTTACGTGCTTTCTTATTTGTGTTATTTTATTTTCGTAGTATAATTTTAGCTTAGGGTTCCCCTTAAACCCCTTCACATTCACTTCACGACTCACGATCACGAACCAACGAGCTCCATTCAGCCTTCGTTGGGAGAAACAACCCGGGGATACATATTTACCCGTGCTATCCTCAGAAGATATACTGTACTATATATATTGTGTTGTGTATCATGTGTACTTTACACCTTTACTTTTTTGCTTGTTACAACATAATAATAGTACCAAATGAGTAAGACTCGATATGGGTTAACACTTTTTGGTTTCTACACTCGATTTACTTATCGAAATGGGGCATGCGGCAATATAACACAAAAAATCGTAACCTAATTAAATAGTGTGAAAGGCTTCATTGATCATGTGTGAAGTTTTCCAAGAAACATTTATGCTGGTGACATAAAAATATAAAAGAAAGGCTGAAAGGAGCTTTCAAGCCCTTGTTAAATCTTTTTTCAGGGACTATTTTTGTCCTGTCTCTTATATTGCAAGAATGCTGGTCCATTTGCAGAGTTGACCAAAGTTGAAACAAACAACTAAAAACAGCGTATACAGTTGTAAATATACAAAGTCATTACACTGTACACCAAAACCGTAAGCAAATGCAATTGTCTGTCAACTTGACAGCATCATTTTATTTGAAACGGTCAAAGAAGTCATCTTCTTCACCCTGATCCGGGATTTGTGCCATTCTCGATGCTCTAACTTAAGATGCATTGAAACTGTTTCAGGAGTTTCCCAGGTACCAAACTGCCATACTTATACTTCCATTCAACCATCACTCCTCTGTCTTGGAAGAGCACTTAGTTTGTGTCTGTTTAGTGGGCTGTATAAGTTTTCATAAAACTTTTGTCCGATAAGTGGGGTGTTTGGAGGAATTACTAATTAGCTGTATATATCCTTATAATAGATTCCACCCCTTTTATTGCTCACTTTGAGAGGCAACTCACATTTGGATTGGCCTGAAGGTAATTTGTAGACAAAGTAACTTGCGTATGTTGTATCAGCTGATAACACTTTGGGTTTTATTTCATTCACAAGTTCAAATTTGTCGCCAGCAGTTATTACAAGGACACCTTCAAATCTGCAGATACAAGAAACTCACCTAATATGTAATTGATTCAGAAAGTTATTAAGGCGTCCAAGTAGTAGAAGCCAACTAATGTGTTAAGTTGTTTATTGTTTATTGTTTATTATTTAACGGGTGGACTTGCTAATATTTTCTAAGAAATGAAAGGCTCTTTAAGGGCTTTCTCATTCACTATGGCTAAACTGAACGACATGCCAGCATCAAATAGTGATAACATTTAAAGTGAGCAGAATTGGTCAATGGAAAATTCCATGCAATCCCACACCAAAGAAAAGTCAGGCAATGCTTTGGCATATTATGGGGTACAAAATCCAACATTTAGGGCTCGCTTTTTCAAGGCTTTTCAGAATTGATTGCTTATTTATTCATGCTCCCTAGAATAGTTATAAAAGAGATTTACATGGAATAAAGCTATAATAATCAAGCATTCATGGAATATTGCAGTGTAAGAAAGTGTCTTTCTTAAGTATTACCCACTTTGACCCATTTATGAAATATAATGGAGTCACATGACGGAGTTAAAAGGCAAAAGTATTTAGATATGTTCAGGTAATTTACCTCCCACTTCCAGTTATCATGATAAAGAGGTTCAGTTCACCACAAATGTAGTATCACCCTGCATTTGTAAGACCAAATATTAACTTTTCAGTCCATATATATCCCAAAATGTTCCCTTTTCTATGCTTCAATTATAAGTGTTACTGGTTAAAAAAAATTATGTATTAGTTTTATAATAACCCTCAAACAAATGCCAAAAAGAAAATGTCTGCATTTCATTGGAACACTCAAAAGCGTAAATACACGTTGACTTATGATGAACGGTGTAAAATACCCATTAATAATATTATATCTTACCATTGAAATTGGACGTCCGTCCTGCCAGTTTTCATGCTCTTGGTTTCGTCTCTCTCTCATTTCTTATTCATGTTTTGACCATGTTGACTCCTCCATAAAATAGTATATTCCTTGACTTCCCTATTACTTGCTCTTTTTTGGCTCTCTTCGTCCTTATGTAAGTAGTAGAAATCTGTTATAATCCGCTATACAAAAGTCAAACGCACAATGCGACTATGCAAGAAGTCAACAAGGTAATAGCATAGATATGTTTCAGCAGTTCACTAACCCGTTTTTCAATTTCTTTACCCTTGGTTGCCGTGGGAGGGGGTAAGAAAGAAGGATCATACCTGCAGAAAAAATTATAACGACACACAATTTTCAAAACATAATTTGTGAGTTCTAAACACACATACATATGCCTGTTTATTAATGATTCATACAAAATATCCCCTAATAGTCAAAAAGTTTGAACTTCATTTAATTTACTCTGCAGTATCAAGAAGAAGGACGCCTGTATTCAGATACACTAGCATCCTGCAAACTGCAATAGAAGTATGAAATACAATACGACTTCTCAGTCTCACCAAACAAAGGCAACTACATATTCCTCAACAAAAATTTAAGGGTTATGTTTCTTAATAAGATGATGATATAGCCACCTACAAATTCAATAACATAGGGCAACTAATTTATATGGTCAACTAAACAAGCTAAACCGAGAACCGCTTGGCAAGCTTAAAAGACCCTTGTGTACCATGTCTATACACTTTACTCATGGGACGGTGGGCTTGATGTATGTGTTGATCTGACAGGGTCATCGCCCTTGACGCAAACTAGCATGGTTGATTTTGTGTCGGGTCGTGTGGTGATAGAAGCCGCACAACGTAAACGCGTCAAGTACGAGGCTAAATGCGCGGATATGGGATATGGGTTTCTCCCCTTTTCATTCTCTTCTTTTGGAGAACTTGAGAAGGATGTGGTGGCCTTACTAAAGCATATCCGAAGATTCTCGGTGACTCAAGACATTGGAGCACGTGCTGCTGCTCATATTTTTAGTAGGATTAGTTTCGCTATAGCTAGAGGAGTGGGGGCTCAGATTGTTTCTCGGCTCCCCACTAATTTCTTGTAAATCCTATGAGTTTNTAATAATAATAATAATAATAATAATAATAAATCGGTTTATTATCAAAATTCATACCAAATTAAAGAAAATTATATTCTGGAAATTATGGTGAAATTGGTTTAGTTAAATGAACAAATATGAACAAAGGTCTCGTTCATTCATTTATACTCATGAACATCTGATTATACATTCGTTAATTTTTATTGTATTTGTTTATTTGTTTATATTCATATATCGTATAACTTTTTTATTATGTATTTATAATAATCGGTATAAAAACCAAATGAACACACATAAATCACAATATTGTGTGTGTGTGTTATTTTTTTTCTACATGCATTAATTTATGTTTGTTTATTTACGTTTGTTTAATCTCTAAATTTTAACGAATGTAACAAATATGAACAACTTCATTTTTTTAATGAATGAACATGAATAAGAAAATTTGTTCGTTTTACGTATTTGTGTCCGTTCATTTTTCAGTTAAAATTAAACAAATTTTAACAAGACTCCGTTTGTATTCGTCATGTTCGTTTACGGCCTTATGTATCTTTAGCTAATCAGATTAAGGTTTGTGGACAATTCAATTTCTATTATGAGCTACTATTAATAATTCAAGACTTAGGTGAATCGTGGACTTACCTTAAATTCTAACTAGTTATAAGTCCCGTGCACGCATGGGGTTTACACATAAATCAAATTACTTTTAAAATTTTAGTTTACTATATAGATATATAAGAATTTACCCGAATTGTGATATAAGTATAACTAATAAATATGCATGAGTTTTTCATTATGTATTAGTATCTATTAATATTCTTTAAAAAAAATTATTGAATGATAGATTTAACTTTGTTTAGCTGACATAGATGTTGAGGTTGGGGTGAATGTTGTTGTTTAATTTTAACTATTAATATCATATTGTGAAAAATTTACGAGTTTAGTAGCACATAATGAGCTTCCATAAAGTTTTCTAAAAATGTTTTCCTGGATATCCGTATATAAACTTTAAATAATAATTACATGAGTCGTTGTTATAAGTAAAATCGCGTATATTTATTTTCATATCACAGTAACTTGTGCTTAGCATTTGATATTTATATTACCGTTTATAATATTAGCCGTATTTTATATTCAAACCCGTGTACGTATAGATTAAACTTTTTATAGGATAACATGAATCCTTATTTAACGTGTATAGTAAAAAAAATTAATAGATGAAAGTTTAAAATTAATATTTATTTTAAAAATATTTGACAAATATTAAAACTAATTCGTATATTTACAAAATTTTGTAATTTCGATGAAAGTCTTAAACTCATACTAATTGATGACGTATAGTACGGAGAGCAGGCTTACTGGGCCTGGACTACACTATACAACTGGGCTTGGGCTATATTATATATAACCGGGCCTGGACCGCATTACACATAACCGGGTTCCTACCTAAGAAACAAACCGGGCCTCGACCCAACAAACCGGATATGGCTAAAGCCCAAGCCACGAGCAGGGCAAAATCCGGACATACAAGGACATATACGAACCACTCGAGCGGCACTCCCAAAGTACGCTCACGGACCGGCCTACGGTCCGGAAAGTGGTTCACATCCGCAATCATCGATTAAGCTACGGATCCTTGCCCGACAAGGGTCCCATCTAGGCCACTACCGCAAGATCCGAAATACTAGGAAACCCTATTTCGACCACCTATAAAAGGTAACCTCAATACACATTTTCGAGGTATGACTTTCTCACCCATCCTAATACACACATATTTCTCTGACAACATGAGTACTTACTCTCACGCCGGAGCTTAATCGTGGGGTCCGTCCATATGATAAGGCTAACAGTTTGCTCTTACTTGTGCAGGGATTCAATCTACTACTTGGATTATTGCATAAATCACATAGCGGATGATCCATCAAGGACGGCCCAGCACGGACTGAGCCAATCTTAACCAAGTCACACTTTTTGCACTAATACTAATACTCATGTAATTTGTAAACAAAGTTCATATTATAAAGTCTATGGGGCATAAAGTGTAAGGGGTTATTGGTTTATTATCTAAAGTTATTAAAAAAACATGGAGACTTGTAATTTTACACTTAATCTATATAATATATTTAAAATTCAGCCACTAAAGTTTTATTAATTACATCATCTTTTTTTAAGTTTTTGTTTTCATAAATTTGACACTTATATTTTTGTGTGTTTTTTTCCTAACCAAATTCTTCACCAAATTTATTAAATGTTGACCATAATCAATCCAATTTTGACCTTTTATTGGTCAATCATATAGCTTGATTTCGCCTATGTTTAAAATCGAGATCTCCCTTGGTCCATTTTTTTCCAATAAGAATGATTTTGCAAAAAAACTCCAAAATGATGTAAGTCTATTATTATATAAAAGATATATTTCTCTTACAAAAGACGTATAGTTTTTGTTAGCGGCATGCATTCTAGATGTGTGCTAGCAACAAATTACAATGAAGAGCATCGGGTTTTATGGTGTCAAAGAGCAGTGCCATCTCATGATTTTGGTGGGCCCTAGGCAATTATAACAAAGAGGCCTTATTATACTTGTAAATTAAAAAAAAAAGTGCATATAAACTTGAATTATATGACTCAGAGATGTTTAATATTATATGTATTTATATGCAAAACTAATAAAAATGTGGCCCTTTTAAGTGAATACCCTGTGCGTTGACACCTATTATACACCCTTGCGAGACCCCTCTGTCAAAGAGAGCATTAAGCCACCATGACGGGCGCCATATGACATCGTTAGCCGCGCCAAGAGGCAGATGTCAATTGGTTGGCGGGTGTTATAAGACTTGATTGTTTTTTTCTTAAATTTATGGGTATATTGTATTTTTGTTTATGTTTGATGTGTTTGAAGTGGACTTAGGATCAAACGAGAAATTTAATTAAGATGAAAACAACGAGAACACTTCTTTTTTCTTTTTACTTATTTCTTTAATTTGTTAACAAATATGCTAAGTTTTGTCCCTAAAAAATTAATTTAACAGTCCATGTGTCTTTTTATTGGTTTTGTTTCCTAACAAATATTAAATGATTATATTGTAATTAATAAAAAATTATTTATAATTTTATTTTTAATAAATGAAACGCTATTAGTTTGTTTAAAAATGGGAAATAAATAAAATGGTGAAACCGAAATGGTAGTGTTATGACATGTTGTGAGGGAGGGTGTTCATGATGGTGATGTGGTGTGATCGTGAAGGGGTGGTGTTGTGACATAAAAATTGACATGACACAAATAAAAAATGAGGTTTGACACCGACATTGAAGTTATGATTCCTGATGCTCTAACAATTTAGTTTAGCCGATTTACCACTCAATTTCCTTTCGACCCTTTTAACAAATAAGCACAATCAACCTAGATGGCCCTTCTTAATCCTTCAAACTACCAGACGTAATGATCAAGAGACCAATTCCTTAACAGGTCAAAACCATAGAAAGAGGATCCACCAAAAAAAAAGTCTAAGGACTAAATCTATGATACCCGACAAACCATAAGGACCTTTTGTGCAATTAACTCTATTTTTATCAATAAGCGGTGTTGGTTAAGAACCGATTTAAGATTATTGAAATAAAGACAACAAAACAATGGTTTTCCAAAAAACCGCAAATTTTTTTAAATTGCACTGGGTGGCATGATCGAATTGGGTTATAATCGGTCCATTTAAGAAAGGTCACATTGAGTTTTATGCACTTAGGTGAGCCGATTAACCATGTGCCCAATCGATTTACACACACAATAATTTAACGAATCATCCTCACATTTAGAAATAAGAATTCTCTCCATGAATATCCATTTTGCATCTCTTTAAATTGTATTATAGCTTAATAGTAGAGCTCAAATACACAAAATAAATGATAACACTAAAATCAAGAGCAAAAGATGTTTGAATACTGTCATCATTATATTATGAGAGGTCTCATGTCCAGTTACTATTAGGTCGAAAGAAACTTGCAAAGAGACTACGACAACCTCTTAAAAAAGAAAGTGCTATACGTGGTTTAAAGTTTGTACGGCCGTCGGTACAAATGCTATGAATTAGTCGGCGAAAATGTTAAAAAAATACAGTAATTGACCAAGAAGACATCTAAACATTAAAAAATTCAAACCCCATTTACCCCCAAATTCAAACTCACACCTCATTCTAGGGTTTATACCAAACCCTAAACCCCATTTCCACAAACTTAATCAAATGGGCACATTATCAATAAACAAAAACAAACGCAACCCACAATCACAACCATCACATGGATCCAATCACATTGCAAAAAAACCCAAATCACCATCATCATCTTCAAAACCATCAAGAAACAACACAGTTTCAAGATTGCATTTATACCCAGATCACAAAGCACCAATCAGAAGACAAATCCAAGCTCCATGTACAATTATATCCGGTTTTAACTCGACCCAGAAAAGATTTAGTCGAAATATGCGAAAAAAATCGAGTCTTGAGGAAAAAAGTCTGCTAAA
Source organism: Artemisia annua (assembly GCA_014162995.1). Taxonomy (NCBI): domain Eukaryota; kingdom Viridiplantae; phylum Streptophyta; class Magnoliopsida; order Asterales; family Asteraceae; genus Artemisia; species Artemisia annua. Next base: position 54,158 of record LBNU01025774.1, on the reverse strand, counting down.
TAATTACATTCGCGCCAAAGAATTGGCTGTTGGCACTTGCAGACATGTAAAGTTTGAGAATGTGGAACAATGTGATGATGATACTGAAGTTATTGAGGTTGATAATGGAAATGTGGGCGATAGCGGAAATGTGGTTGAAGTGATTGATGTTGATGAGGAAGTAGAGGAAAGAAGAGCGAAACATAAGAAATTGAATCAGTTGAGTGATGTTATGGATGTTGGTGTGGGTTCGCCTTTTCATAAGAAGTTGGATGGGTCGGTTGAAAGACGTGGTCCGAGTTATGGGTCGGGGGAAGTAGAGGAAATAAGAGCGAAATATAAGAAATTGAATCAGTTGAGTGATGTTAAGGATGTTAATGTGGGTTCGCCTTTGCATAAGAAGTTGGATGGATCGGTTGAAAGACTTGGTCCAAGTTTAAGGAAGTTAAGGTTTGAGATTAAGTTAAAAGAATTGAGACGAGTGTCGTGTCAAAAGCCGTGTCCTGTTAAGAAAGAAGAGGAAGAAGAGGTAGATGTTTTCTTCATTTTCGTTTATCCCATTTTATAGTTATTAAAATATACCCGCTTAAAAAAAGACTTTTTTTTTTTAGCTGCAATTTGAATAACTTTGATATAAGTGTTGGTTTTATATGTAATGTGAAGGCGCGAAGCTTTATAGGAAAGTGTTAGGAGTGAAATTGACCCACACCGAACTCATGGTCATATAAAAGGGACACGGGGACACGATTTGAACCCCCAACCTCTTTTTTATGCTACATGTCCCCCACCATTGGGCTACCATCATGAGACAAATGTACTAAAATACATTGGCAAAAAGGGGAGAAACGAAAAAGTATGTTGTATTGTATGCAAAAAAAGAACCTTGATTTATATGTTTGGTGGATGTTTCTCATAAGAAATTGATTTCCTTTTCAGGATGTAGTGCATGATCTTTTTAGTCCTCTTACGGAAGAAGAAGAGGAAATGGTTGCTAATGCTCTATCTTATTCTAATCGGTATATTTTTATGTTTGTGTGTGTTTACATTCATGTGTATAGTAAACCATATCTAAGTCGAGGTTGTTTTACTTGTTTGGTCGTCTGGATTTTGTAGGAAGAAGGTTTTGGTCAATCATGAAAACTCAAATATAATGATCACAGGGGAAGCTTTGCAATGTTTGAGACCTCGTGCGTGGTTAAACGATGAGGTATCTGTTAACTGTTGAATTTCGAATCAAATTCACATGTATTTATGCAAAATATCACTGATGATTTCCTTATTGCAGGTAATTAACATTTATCTTGAGTTGCTGAAAGACAGGGAATGTAGGGAGCCCAAAAAGTTTTTAAAATGTCATTTCTTCAACACATTTTTTTACAAGAAGGTAGTTAGCCCCGTAATTTTTCTATCTTTTTTTAGTCTCAAGCTAAAACAGTGTATCATTTACTTTTTATTTATTTATATATGAAGTTAGTAGGTGGAATGACTAGGACTGGCTACGATTATGAGTCCGTTAAAAGATGGACTGCGCAGAAAAAGTTGGGCTACGGTCTTGATGAGTGTGACAAGGTTAGCTTTTGAATTACATGAACTTTTTGTAACATGTTTTCTCCATGTTTAATGGTATCAGCTTTAATCAGATATTTGTGCCTATTCACAAAGAAATACATTGGTGTTTGGCTGTCATCAACAAAAAGGACAAAAAGTTTCAGTATCTTGACTCACTTGGAGGAGCTGATAAGAAAGTACTGAGAGCGTTGGTAAGTCGAGCATCCTTGATGCACATTAGTTTATATATGCGTACATGTTTCTTATCTGCTTGAATCTTATGTCTTTATAGGCTAAATATATCATGGATGAGGTGAAAGACAAGACTGGAAAAAGCATTGATGTTACTTCTTGGGAGCAAGAATATGTCACCGACCTTCCTAATCAAGAGAATGGGTGTGTATAAAATTATAATGCTTTACTAATTAAGAAAATTCAAACATTTTAAAGGAATTATTAAAATTACTGTGTTGAGTATTTGTATGATATTTTTACATATCACTAATTTTGATCATCATTTATTTTGTGGGCAGGTATGATTGTGGTATGTTCATGATCAAATATATAGACTTCTATAGCAGGGATGTAGGACTATGCTTCAGCCAGGTACAATGTTACAGCTCTTCTTTCTATTTTTTGGGTAAAAGGGAGTTACTAAATGAACAATTTTTGTCGACCCATCAGAGGTTTACGTTGTTTTCAAGTCTTTACGAAGTTATAGTAGTAAAAGATCCGTGTGAATACAGATAATGTTTTAGCTCTTTTCGCCTTTTTGGTTCACCTGGAACGTACATGTCTTTAAAAAGAACCATAAATAATGAATGTATTAGATATTATTTCTAAATTATGTGTAATACAACAATAATCGAATAGTAACCAGTTCCACCTTTTTTACTCTGGCTAGCAACTTGTTAGTCGGAGTAGTAACCTAACAACAGAGACATGATATTGAAGACTTTTAATGTGTAGCATATATATCTTATACTTATTGACATTTTAATGTAGGATGATATGCCATATTTTAGAAAGAGGATTGCCAAGGAGATATTGAGATTGAGAGCCAACTGAAAGTCATGGTGCACTCTAAGACCCGAAACATGTTGATCCATAGTTTGCAAACATGGGCCAACATGTACTAGATCAACAGAATGAGTTGTACTGAAAGTGCCAGCCATTAGAGAGTAAAAACTAGAAAGCCATCTTTTATGCAGGGCTTATTTCCTTCCTTCTTGATTCTTGGTATATAGTTCTCAGTTTCTCGTTTAATCTTTATTGTAAATTCAGGAAGGTATCTTCACTAAATATGTGGCTGTCTGAGAAAGACGCCTGTTTTGGTCTCTTTATGAGCAATTCTGTCTTTATTTATACTCCCGCAGCATTTGAGCAATGAAATGGTCACACTACGAAATTTATACAAAAAGCATGCACCAAAAAGTTGAAATACTCAAATTTTTACTCAATAACGGGTTGAAACTTTAGTACAGGTTTATAATTAGGGATCTATTACAAAAAAAAATCATTTCTTAGTATCAAATTTGAGTTGGGTTGCTTTTCAACAATAGCTATATCAGGTACAGAGTTCATAGGGTAATGGTTAAAATGAAAGTATTGTCTGCTGCTAAAGACATCGGAGTTGTAAAACTAGGATAAGCACTTTTAAGTTATCAATTTGTTCAAGAAATTGAAACATATGTTCAAATCCGATATTGGTTATTGATGTTATTAACCAATACCAGTTACATGAAGCATGAAAGTTTACTACATATGAGCTCATTCCGAATTTCAGATCACCTTAGATAGATCGGTTTTGCGAAAAACTGATCTATTTAAGTAAAATGGAGGCCACCATGGAAAATATCATGGCAATAAGATAGGTGGTTATCAAAAAGTGGCTTTATCTTTTTATTCAAAAAGATCAGTTATATACAAAACAACTGATGTATTTGTCTTACAATTTTGTTCAAAATTTTTGTCAAATATCTAAGCGGGCTAATTTTTTTCATTCTCCTGCTTCTTCACTTTACCATATCTTTTCCCTCTTTCACCTTCGAAATCCACCATCCATCAATCAGGTATATTATTTTTATCCAACATCAATATTATCATAAACTCTAAGTTCCGGCCTATTTAATATATGATAATCGTTAGAACTGTAATTGGCCATTAAAGGCCTTTTTAAGTCTTGTGTGCTCAATTTTAAGGTAATATTGTGGTATTATATGTATTACTTACACATTACAACATGATATAGGTATAAAGGATCTTATGTATAGCAGAATTAGTATATGGTGAATTGAGCTTTAATGGGTGTTTCAAAGGATTTTTGATGAATTTCTTTTTGTTGTCATAGTAAATGTATTGATATAGTTAAATTTGCATTACAACTATGTACTATAAGTTTTGGCTATCTCATTTGTTTTCATATGTGACACTCTCATGATGGTTCATTGCAACAGAAAGAATCAAACAACAGGCACATTAGACTTTGATAACTAATAGAATACCATATAGGATTATGACACTTGTGGACGATAATTGTTATTAGTGAAGATAAAATATTTGTTCCTTTGATATTTTTATTTTTTTACTTTCAAGTTTGCTATGTATATTTCTCTTATTTTAACGCACTTATTATGTTCACACTGGTTTTCAGAATGTATATATTAGGAGGAACAAGAAAACCATTGAGTATATGTTTTACACATTAAGGTTTTTGGCATGTAATTTTTTTGTTTGAGACCCGGTTTATGTAATCTAAAGACTTACAGCTAAACGCTATGTTTGTATACACTTGCCACTAATATAATAGTACTATATTGTTTTGCATTTTCAGAGCTTGTGTAGAGACCTGAATGCTTTTGCCATTATCAAGCGAAGGCGAACTTATTCAAAATTGAAGATAAATATAGTTTTTTGGAAATGTTTAAGGAGAAAGTTGGTTGTCTGATCTTTAGTTTCTTATATACTGTTGGGATGATTAGTTATCTTTAGGATGATTTGGGAAGTGCAAAGGTATGGCGTAACATAAGCGCGAGGAGTGTTTGATATTGTTCTCTTATTTCCCGTCACCACACTACTAGGGGCTGTTTGGTATTGCTTCATGAACGACTTATATAGGGGCTGATAGAACTATTTATATATGGGTTGTATGGGATTGCTTATTTAATGTGTTTGTGGTGTTGTTTTGCATCACGTACTTACATTGTTTTCTTATACACATAGGGGCTGTAGCGGAAATATCATCCAAGAGATGCTCCCTATCACATGAAGATCACGACAGAGTTCAGTTGATAGTTTATGCTCCCTATCACATTAAGATCACCACAGAGTTCAGTTGATAATTTATCACGACAAAGTTCATCTTTGACGCTACAATGAATGTCATGAGTCTCCTATTCTCTTGAAATCTCCTGGGGATAAGGTAGTAAAGTGACAAATATTTCATGATATATTATACACGTAGCTTCTATTGCAGTCCACAAGTTGCATGGTTCGATTCTAGATTTTTGACATATTGTTGATGTCTACACGACTTTGTGTTAATACACATGTTACTTTATATTGTTCATTACTTCTTAAAGGTAACGATCATGAACTCATTGTATGTTCTCTTTATAACAGTTGATTGATATAGTCGAAGCCTTTATGGCAGAAGGCGGAAGTTGAATGGGTCGCAACATCAGTGCACCGGTGCATCTATCATTTCTCATAGGTGATTCGGGGGATACACGTAGTAACAACCTATACAACAATTATCGTACGAATTATGTTCTTTGTTCGGGGATATTAAATGGTGTTGTATTTTTTGAATCCGTTTGGTTTGGTATCGTAAGATGATGATATTGTTGAACACATATGTATCGGATTAATATTATTAGTGTATTCTGTGCAATGGAACAGATATTTCAAGAAAATATGTTTTCAATATTTTTTTTCCTTCTGACATAATAGATCGGTTCTTAGGTATCAACTGATCCATTTGTTGTATCAAGAAGATCGGTTCACAGCCGATCTATATGTGTTTCGCTCAAAAAGATCACCCTTGTATAGAGTGGTTCATAACCGATCTTTTTGTGGGTTTTCCACCGATCTTTTTAATATGTGTTTCAATATTTTTTTTTCTTCTCAAAATGAACTTAATGTGATCTATCTTCAAAAATATTAGCTTAAAGTTTACTTGGAAGTTGGAAGTAGCATTTCGCAACAAAAAGCTGATGGGCATGGAATTTGTATGTAGAATAAAGGTGATATGTAGGTTTGTTCATTTTCAATGGTAAATGTTAAAGCTTGATTAGCTTTCTTAGTATATGATGACTACAATCAAATTCAATATAGAGACAACTGCAAAAATCGTCCTNGAACTCATGGTCATATAAAAGGGACACGGGGACACGATTTGAACCCCCAACCTCTTTTTTATGCTACATGTCCCCCACCATTGGGCTACCATCATGAGACAAATGTACTAAAATACATTGGCAAAAAGGGGAGAAACGAGAAAGTATGTTGTATTGTATGCAAAAAAAGAACCTTGATTTATATGTTTGGTGGATGTTTCTCATAAGAAATTGATTTCCTTTTCAGGATGTAGTGCATGATCTTTTTAGTCCTCTTACGGAAGAAGAAGAGGAAATGGTTGCTAATGCTCTATCTTATTCTAATCGGTATATTTTTATGTTTGTGTGTGTTTACATTCATGTGTATAGTAAACCATATCTAAGTCGAGGTTGTTTTACTTGTTTGGTCGTCTGGATTTTGTAGGAAGAAGGTTTTGGTCAATCATGAAAACTCAAATATAATGATCACAGGGGAAGCTTTGCAATGTTTGAGACCTCGTGCGTGGTTAAACGATGAGGTATCTGTTAACTGTTGAATTTCGAATCAAATTCACATGTATTTATGCAAAATATCACTGATGATTTCCTTATTGCAGGTCATTAACATTTATCTTGAGTTGCTGAAAGACAGGGAACGTAGGGAGCCCAAAAAGTTTTTAAAATGTCATTTCTTCAACACATTTTTTTACAAGAAGGTAGTTAGCCCTGTAATTTTTCTATCTTTTTTTAGTCTCAAGCTAAAACAGTGTATCATTTACTTTTTATTTATTTATATATGAAGTTAGTAGGTGGAATGACTAGGACAGGCTACGATTATGAGTCCGTTAAAAGATGGACTGCGCAGAAAAAGTTGGGCTACGGTCTTGATGACTGTGACAAGGTTAGCTTGTGTATTACATGCACTTTTTGTAACATGTTTTCTTCATGTTTAATGATATCAGCTTTAATCAGATATTTGTGCCTATTCACAAAGAAATACATTGGTGTTTGGCTGTCATCAACAAAAAGGACAAAAAGTTTCAGTATCTTGACTCACTTGGAGGAGCTGATAAGAAAGTACTGAGAGCGTTGGTAAGTCGAGCATCCTTGATGCACGTTAGTTTATATATGCGTACATGTTTCTTATATGCTTGAATCTTATGTCTTTATAGGCTAAATATATCACGGATGAGGTGAAAGACAAGACTGGACAAAGCATTGATGTTACTTCTTGGGAGCAAGAATATGTCACTGACCTTCCTAATCAAGAGAATGGGTGTGTAAAGTTATAATCCTTCACTAATTAAGAAAATTCAAACATTTTAAAGGAATGATTGAAATTACTGTGTTGAGTATTTGTAGGATATTTTTACATATCACTAATTTTGATCTGTCATTTATTTTGTGGGCAGGTATGATTGTGGTATGTTCATGATCAAATATATAGACTTCTATAGCAGGGATGTAGGACTATGCTTCATCCAGGTACAATGTTACAGCTCTTCTTTCTATTTTTTGGGTAAAGAGGAGTTCCTAAATGAACAATTTTTGTCGACCCATCAGAGGTTTACATTGTTTTCAAGTCTTTACGAAGTTATAGTAGTAAAAGATCCGTGTGAATACAGATAATGTTTTAGCTCTTTTCGCCTTTTCGGTTCACCTGGAACATACATGTCTTTAAAAAGAACCATAAATAATGAATGTATTAGATATTATTTCTAAATTATGTGTAATACAACAATAATCGAATAGTAACCAGTTGCCACCTTTTTTACTCTGGCGAGCTTGTTATTCAGAGTAGTAACCTAACAACAGAGGCATGATATTGAAGACTTTTAATGTGTAGCGTATATATCTTATACTTATTGACATTTTAATGTAGGATGATATGCCATATTTTAGAAAGAGGATTGCCAAGGAGATATTGAGATTGAGAGCCAACTGAAAGTCATGGTGCACTCTAAGACCCGAAACATGTTGATCCATAGTTTGCAAGCGTGGGCCAACATGTACTAGATCAACGGAATGAGTTGTACTGAAAGTGCCAGTCATTAGAGAGTAAAAACTAGAAAGCCATCTTTTATGCAGGGCTTGTTTCCTTCCTTCTTGATTCTTGGTATATAGTTCTCAGTTTCTCGTTTAATCTTTATTGTAAATTCAGGAAGATATCTTCACTAAATATGTGGCTGTCTGAGAAAGACGCCTGTTTTGGTCTCTTTATGAGCAATTCTGTCTTTATTATACTCCCGCAGCATTTGAGCAATGAAATGGTCACACTACGAAATTTATACAAAAAGCATGCACCAAAAAGTTGAAATACTCAAATTTTTACTCAATAACAGGTTGAAACTTTAGTACAGGTTTATAATTAGGGATCTATTACAAAAAAATTCATTTCTTAGTATCAAATTTGAGTGGGTTGCTTTTCAACAATAGGTATATCAGGTACAGAGTTCATAGGGTAATGGTTAAAATGAAAGTATTGTCTGCTGCTAAAGACATCGTTCAGCGGAGTTGTAAAACTAGGAGTCTAGGATAAGCACTTTTAAGTTATCAATTTGTTCAAGAAATTGAAACATATGTTCAAATCCGATATTAGTTATTGATGTTATTAACCAATACCAGTTACATGAAGCATGAAAGTTTACTACCCATAAGCTCATTCAGATCACCTTAGATAGATCGGTTTTGCGAAAAACTGATCTATTTAAGTAAAATGGAGGCCAACATGGAAAATATCATGGCAATTAGATCGGTGGTTATCAAAAAGTGGCTTTCCTTTATCTTTTTATTCAAAAAGATCAGTTATATACAAAACAACTGATGTATCTTACAATTTTGTTCAAAAATTTTGTCAAATATCTAAGCGGGCTAATTTTTTTCATTCTCCTGCTTCTTCACTTTACCCTATCTTTTCCCTCTTTCACCTTCGAAATCCACCATCCATCAATCAGGTATATTATTTTTATCCAACATCAATATTATCATAAACTCTAAGTTCCGGCCTATTTAATATATGATAATCGTTAGAACTGTAATTGGCCATTAAAGGCCTTTTTAAGTCTTGTGTGCTCAATTTTAAGGTAATATTGTGGTATTATATGTATTACTTACACATTACAACATGATATAGGTATAAAGGATCTTATGTATAGCAGAATTAGTATATGGTGAATTGAGCTTTAATGGGTGTTTCAAAGGATTTTTGATGAATTTCTTTTTGTTGTCATTGTAAATGTATTGATATAGTTAAATTTGCATTACAACTATGTACTATAAGTTTTGGCTATCTCATTTGTTTTCATATGTGACACTCTCATGATGGTTCATTGCAACAGAAAGAATCAAACAACAGGCACATTAGACTTTGATAACTAATAGAATACCATATAGGATTATGAGACACTTGTGGATGATAATTGTTATTAGTGAAGATAAAATATTTGTTCCTTTGATATTTTTATTTTTTTACTTTCAAGTTTGCTATGTATTTTTCTCTTATTTTAACGCATTTATTATGTTCACACTGGTTTTCAGAATGTATATATTAGGAGGAACAAGAAAACCATTGAGTATATGTTTTACACATTCCTTACGTTTAAGGTTTTTGGCATGTAATTTTTTTGTTCGAGACCCGGTTTATGTAATCTAAAGACTTACAGCTAAACGCTATGTTTGTATACACTTGCCACTAATATAATAGTACTATACTGTTTTGCATTTTCAGAGCTTGTGTAGAGACCTGAATGCTTTTGCCATTATCAAGCGAAGGCGAACTTATTCAAAATTGAAGATAAATATAGTTTTTTGGAAATGTTTAAGGAGAAAGTTGGTTGTCTGATCTTTAGTTTTTTATATACTGTTGGGATGATTAGTTATCTTTAGGGTGATTTGGGAAGTGCAAAGGTATGGCGTAACATAAGCGCGAGGAGTGTTTGATATTGTTCTCTTATTTCCCGTCACCACACTGCTAGGGGCTGTTTGGTATTGCTTCATGAACGACTTATATAGGGGCTGATAGAACTATTTATATATGGGTTGTATGGGATTGCTTATTTAATGTGTTTGTGGTGTTGTTTTGCATCACGTACTTACACTGTTTTCTTATACACCTAGGGGCTGTAGCGGAAATATCAGCCAAGAGATGCTCCCTATCACATGAAGATCACGACAGAGTTCAGTTGATAGTTTATCACGACAAAGTTCATCTTTGACGCTACAATGAATGTCATGAGTCTCCTATTCTCTTGAAATCTCCTGGGGATAAGGTAATAAAGTGACCAATGTTTACACGTAGCTTCTATTGCAGTCCACAAGTTGCATGGTTCGATTCTAGATTTTTGACATATTGCTGATGTCTACACGACTTTGTGTTAATACACATGTTACTTTATATTGTTCATTACTTCTTAAAGGTAACAATCATGAACTCATTGTATGTTCTCTTTATAACAGTAGATTGATATAGTCGAAGCCTTTATGGCAGAAGGCGGAAGTTGAATGGGTCGCAACATCAGTGCACCGGTGCATCTATCATTTCTCATAGGTGATCGGGGGATACACGTAGTAACAACCTATACAACAATTATCGTACGAATTATGTTCTTTGTTCGGGGATAGTTAAATGGTGTTGTATTTTTTGAATCCGTTTGGTTTGGTATCGTAAGATGATGATATTGTTGAACACATGTGTATCGGATTAATATTATTAGTGTATTCTGTGCAATGGAACAGATATTTCAAGAAAATATGTTTTCAATATATATATTTTTTTTCTTCTGAAAATTAACAAAATAGATCGGTTCTTAGGTATCAACTGATCTATTTGTTGTATCAGGAAGATCGGTTCACAACCGATCTCTATGTGTTTTGCTCAAAAATATCACCCTTGTATAGAGTGGTTCATAACCAATCTTTTTGTGGGTTTTCCACCGATCTTTTTAATATGTGTTTCAATAATTTTTTTCTTCTGAAAATGAACTTCAATGTGATCTATCTTCAAAAATATTAGCTTAAAGTTTACTTGGAAGTTGGAAGTAGCATTTGGCAACAAAAAGCTGATGGGCATGGAATTTGTGTGTAGAGTAAAGGTGATATGTAGGTTTGTTCATTTTCAATGGTAAATGAAAGCTTGATTAGCTTTCTTAGTAGTTAGTATATGATGACTACAATCAAATTCAATATATGTATCATTACACTAACACCAATCACAAATAAACATTAAATTTCTTTAATTAGTTTTGTCAACGTATTAGAGAAATTTTAGTAGTGTATGAGTCCAAATTTTAAGTTAAAATTTTCAACTTCATAAATTGTGAGTATGAGTCCAAATTTTGTATTTTTCGTGGACATGAATGTACAGAGACCTAGAATCCGTTGGTTGATGTATGTGAATCGCATTCTTTCTGATGCAGATTTCCTTTTATATATATAATATAATGATACAATAATAAAAGTCTAGTAGTGAAAGTGGAATCAGTTGAGTTCTATGTTGGAAGCCGTAATTCATCGTTACACATAAAAAAGAACAACCGCCAGCACAAGTAGTTTTTATAGATACCTTCTGTTTTCTCTTTCTTTTCCACTTCTCACTATCTTCTTGTACAATCCAAATTCCCCCACAACACCATTCAAATCCAAACACATCATGCCACTTGAAAGGAGTATAAAGTGGTTGACCATTACTAGAAAATATGGCTTTACATGCTCCAGAATCCTTAGAACAGCTTCCCTTAGTCTCAGTAGTTTGCTTTTGCACTTGATTAGTCAAAAGCCCAATTTTGGTTTTGAGGCTTCTAATAATTTCGTCATGACTTTTTTGGTTAAGTGTTGTTCCTTTTTGAAAACTTTTAAGCCACTCTTCACGCTCCTTTTGCTTCTTAGCCGATTCATCAAGGTATTTTTGAATGGAGTCTTTAAGACTAGTTCTTCCGTATGAAGGTCGGTTTTCCATTCTTGAATAATAATTCTAAGGCCCCGCACGATACCTTGTTCCTCCATTATTATTTCCTTGAAACGGTCTTCCTTCTCCATAATTAACTTCCTCAATTCTATTGTCATCTTCTTTTAAAGGACAATCCTTGGCTAAGTGAGCCCCTTCACATATCTCGCATCCCACTTGAATGGCATGCACATTTTCCTTGAGTTTCTTCATGTCTCTGCTCAAGCTTTCGAGTTTGTTGGTAATGAGAGCAATTCCATCCGTACTCCCTCCAATGCTCCTAGTACTTCCCCCATCATGCCACTTTTTAGAGTGGTCCGCCATATCTTCAATTGCCTTCAAGGCTTGAATGGGGGTCATCCCAGGGATCGGCCCCTGAGAATCCAGCATTTGCCTAGTGGAAACATTGATTCCTTTGTAGAAGATATTTACCACCTGTTGTTTGTTGAGGTCATGAGTATGGCACTTGTACAGAAGATCATTGTACCTATCCCATGCTTGGTACAATGTTTCATCTCCATCCTGTTTGAAGTTGTGAATGTCTTCAAGTTGTTTTGTCGTCCTTGAAGGAGGGCAATACCTTTGAATGAACTGTTTCTTCAAGAGATTCCAAGTGTTGATAGTCCCGGCTGGTAACCTATCAATCCATCTCTTGGCTGCTCCCGTGGGTATTATAGGAAAAACCCGAAGCATGATCGCTGATGAGACGAAAAATGTTACGTTTTTAGGGGTCGGTTTGAGTCCTAATTCGTATGTTTTTGGTTTGGATTTCACCCAAAGTCGTTTCTTTTCTCATTTTAGGTACTTTTGAAGGGAAAATCACAAAAGAAGCATTTTCGGGCGTTTTCGGAGTGAAAAAGTGCGGAAAACAACAAAAACTCAAAAGACCTTGAAGATTACAGAAGGTGACGCCGTCACACTCTACAAGGTGACGCCGTCAGGAACAAGTGAAGTCCAGAATTGGAAAAATACTCGTGACGGGCCAGAGAGTTCGTAGTGCAAATTGGTGACGCCGTCAACCAAGGCCGTCAGATCTGGAACCAGCAATTATGACCACGTCAAGGAAGGCCGTCTGGAAACCCTAATCGCCGAGCTGACGACGTCACCTATTGGGTTGACGCCGTTAGCCCGCGTTTTCTATATATATAGAACGATTTTTCTTTACTTTATATAACTTTGGAGAACTAGAGTCGAATTTTGGTGTGAAGAACTTTAGGGTTAAACCCTAGTTCGTGTATTAGTGACCTTAGAGGGTATCCTAACCCCTCTAACTTGCATGTTTAATCCAAGATAAGTCTTTATTCATACAATATGTCTATGTGTTGTGTGATTTATGCTTGTACTTGTCTTTCTTTTAACATGCTAGGCTAATTTACTTTGTGTTTGCTTAGATCTAATGAAACCTAACTATTGATTATCATGTGATGTGTATGTTGTGATTGTATTTGGGTGAATGTTTCATCTACGTTAGACTAGAGAAAACTGGCTAATCTCCTATACGGTAACAAGCTTGAACGTCTTTAGAAACGTGAATCGTATGTGCGTTATCGATTTTAAGGTAGTATTTCATGCATAGGTTGCTATCGGTGAGCTCATGATAGGATGCTTGACGTATCGTCATAGAGTGAGGTAGGAACTTATAGAGTTAGGGAATTGAACGCACTCCCTACGACTTGTTAGGAATACACCCGTCATCCACGCAAACTCAACATACTAATTACATGGTAAAAGATAGTTAGGGAGTAATGAAATCTAAGTAAACACTATTCTCCACCACTGATTTTCCTCTAAACCAAAAAAAAATACAAAAATATAAGTAGCTTAGAAGTAGATAATTTGGGTTAGTTGACTAGCAACTAATTCCGCCCTATCCTCCAAAACCAGAGATTTTACTGCTTTCATAAAATACAAAAATACAAAAAGAATCTTCCTCCACCCTTAGACCTAGATTAGAGTAGCCTTTAGCCTAACGAACAGTATTCCCTGCGAGAGAACGATCAATCCCCCGGTACTTGCCACTACACTATACTACATCGGTCAGGTACACTGCCTGGTGGGGATTGCAAGCTTCTCGAGATCCCTCGAGAGGTAAAACGTAGTGCGTGTTGCAATCCACGCGCATCAATCGCATCGTGAGACACTCCCGGAATGTTGAACAAGCTAACAATGTATAAAACATTGTCAATGTGCTCATGAGCATCTTCCATCTTGTTTCCCGAAAAGGGGTCTTTCCGCAACTCCCTTATAAACTGGTCCTTTATCTCGAACTGAACATCTGCCCTAATAGCCGGCCTAACCAAACCAGGCCCTTGTTCTTCTCGTGTTAGAGCAAGATATTCTTCGAGAGTGAGGGTATCGATATCAACGTCACCCATGGTACCTGAAACTTGAAAGGAAATCGTGAGAAACTAAAAATTAAAAATAAAAATGCAAAACTTGAATAAAATCCTAAATAGCTCCCCGACAGCGGCACCAAAAACTTGATGCAGGATTTACCGACAAGGTTTTAAATTTATAAATTGCTCATCTACCTAAGGTCTACCTAATGCATTATCGGGCAATGTACCCGGTCTTGTATGGTATAGCTAACGGTAAAGCCGAGGTCGTCCCAAGAGCTATGCGTGCGGATGTTATCTAAGTCTAATGTCACTAGTTTTAAAGGGGGTTTTAATGATTAATATATTTAAACTAATGAAATGAAATAACGAAAGCAAGTAAATAAACGGAGGTAAATCAGTAGGGAGAGAAATGTTAACCTAATTACTACTCTTGTTATTAGCATGACAAGTTTTCTATTAGATGCATCCTATCGTTTTATCTAGGGATTCAAGTCGATAGACTCATATTGTCAAATCGTCTAATCCTATCTTTCACCTTGCCCAATTCCGTAACCTAATGATTACAAGAGTTCGCGGGCAAATACAAGGTGAAAGAGTCATTAAGTGCCTCTACTAACTTAGAATAGTCTAACGGGATGCGGCCGGTCGGAACTTACATCCCCCCTAATTCCTTAAGCAAATCAGTTTGGTAGGTGGTCGTTCGTTGAAATTTCCACACGAATGGTGATAGTCCTATGGTCAATTCCTATCACCAAACACACCCTTATCCGCTATGGGTCCTATGGTCAATTCTCCTAGCCTCAATGGAACTACAAAACATCATTACTACCGAAACAAATGTGTTCTAAGACATGCTAAGAAAGTATACAAATAAAATGAAACAAATGCGAGAAAACTAAATCATATCAATAACAATTTCATAACAAGGCTAACACCAAAGGTGTTCAGCCACTCATGTTCATAATTGCAGAAAAATAAATGTTTAACATGATTAATGAAAACATAAATTCAATACAAAGAAAATGAATGATAAAACTTCTGATTGTAGCGTGAATTCTCCCTTGAAAGAAGCTTGTATGCTTGCAGAACTTTGTCCTCCTTGCACCCTAATTCCTTCCTTGACTTCTGGTGGTGAAAAGTCATATCTAAAATTCAGAATTAGGGTTGTATTTATAGTGCCCGACTATGCTACGGTGCAGCAACTAGGTCAAGCCACACCGTAGCCTTTGTATTTTCTGACTACGTCGTAGCTGGTTGGTTTGCTACGGGCGTAGAACTCTAGTAGTGGCATCTACGGTGTAGCTAAATGAGGGACTACGCCATAGCTTCATCAAAGATTACGAAAATTCTTTTAAGTGTTGGAATGAAGATCTATGGCGTAGCTTGAATGAAAACTACGCTCGTAGAAGTCTCGTAGTGGCATCTACTCCGTAGTCCATAATGCTGACTAAGCCGTAGGTCTTCGTTGACTCCAGTCTTCATTGTCAAAGGTTGCTACGGCGTAGGTAGAGATGACAACTACGCCGTAGTTAGTGCAATTTCAGCATACTTCTAAAATCTTCATTAAAATCCTTCCAAATCCGCATGTTTTCGTTCCAATGCTCATTTTTGAGCTGAAAATAGAATATAAATGAATAAGAGTATATATCCTAGCAAAATGATACAAAACATGAGCATAATAGAGGGAAATTAACACTAAAATAACGGAACTATTTGATGTTATTTAGTCAGATGTTCATTTATCAGACATGAACCCAATCTGACGTGGATCATAATGCTACAAATTTATGATGTGTCATGTACATTTGTCGTTGACGTGGATTTTGGAGGTAATAAACAGGTTTTTGCTGATATCAACACAAAACAAATAAAGTTTGATGGGTATTGTGGTATTTTATGTGAACATTTGAGAAAGTTCGTTACTATTTGATGCCATTAACCCTATATAATAAAAAGACAAATATACGTGTTTGTGTCCATTCATTTTTTGCAGTTAAAACAAAACGAACTTGAACAAAGCTCCATTTATATTTTTCATGTTCATTTACAGCCCTATGTCTTTTTAGTTAATCATATTAATGTTTGTAGACATGCATTTCAATTCCTATTATGAGCCACCATCAAGAATTCAAGACTAGGTGAATCATGGATCTACCTTAAATTCTAATATATTTCTCTTACAAAAGGCGTAAAGTTGTATTTGTATATTGTTAGGGACATGCATTCTAGATGGGTGCCAGCAACAAATTGAAATGAAGAGCATATGGTTTTATGGTGTTAAAGAAAGCACTAAGCCACCCGAAGTGCGCCATATGACACCGCTAGCCATGCCAAGAGGCGGACGCCAATTGGTTGGCGAGTGTTATAATTTGTGAGATAGTTAGTTGTTGTTCTCAAAGTGGAAGTCCAAGTCGCTTTCTTTTTTTTTTGGGGGGGGGGGGGGGGGAGGGGGATGTTTCTGCAGATGAAGTATTTGAACATAATAATATGATGGGATAGNAGTTTGAGGACGTGCAACCAAGCTATGTTAGCAAAATGGTGGTGGAGGTTTCAATCGAAAATCAAGCCTTATGATGCAAAGTTATCCGTTCTATTCATGGACCAACATGTGGTCTTCATAACAACACCTCTCTAAAGTCAAATTCGGGTCCATGGTACCATATTATGAAGCTTAAGGATGATCTATTAGGCTTAGGAATTAACTTACCATCTCTTTTTAAAAGAAAATTAGGAAATGGTCAAAAGATTAGTTTTTGGCATGATAATTGGTGAGGCGGACTACCTTTATGCAATTTGTTTCCGCGTATGTACCGTTTGGAGACCAATCGTAACTGTTTGGTACTTTAACACTGTGTTCTCGAGTTGAGTAAAAGGGAGGAAGTAAAGTGGAAGTGAGAAAGTTTGTGTTCTCCAGTTTTTTTCTTAGGAAGTAAAGTGAGGTAAAGTAAAGTAAAGTGGTTATATTTTAGTTATAAAACTTTCACTCCACTTTTGGGGTGAAAGTCACTTTACTTCCTCTTTCTTTCACTTTCATTCATTTTTTTTCCCTCTAGAACGCAGCGTTAGTGTATGAAAGAAAACCAACTGTTTCACAACCAAGTTCATCATAAGCTCATGTTTGAGCCCATGTCTCTTCCTCCATACTATCAACATTTATTGGTCCTATGGGTCTTGTCACTCCTCCTGGGCTACTATGGGTCTTGTCACTTCTCCTCGGCTTAACTTCAAATGGGCCTGGCGTAGGGAAGTTCGCGCTAGGCCTGAGATTGAAAAAATCAACAACCTGGTAAGTCTCATATCCAACCTATACCTCACTAATCATGAAGTTCATGGGACTGTACAACTGATCCTACCAGAAAATTCTTGGTTAAAGCAATGAGAGTCCATATCACTTCTATGTCTCATACTATGGTGTCTCAGCCAACTAGATGGAACAAAGTTGTCCCGTCGAAGATAAATATCAATACTTGGTGGGTATCAAATCGGAGATTGCCTACAAGAATTAATCTTGACTGTAGGGTTGTTGAACTTGATTATGTGAGTTGTCCAATGTGTGATGAAGATTTTGAAACGGAAGATCACATATTTGTGTTATGTAATATTACTATCGAGATTCTTATATAGTGGTAATGGTAGTGTCCTTAGGGACTTCGATGAGAGATTCACTCTCATCTATTGTACTTAAACGTTTTTTATTAATGTATTTTACCGGGTGCAGGATGTTCCCTTTTACCAAAAAAAAAATATTACTATCGATACTTGGAAACTAATCTTAAACTGGTGCTGCATCACCAATATTTCAGTCAACAACCTCCATGATGCTATACACTTGGCGGACCAGACTCATCTTGCAACAAAGCAAAAGAGGCTCTTTGATGTTGTTGTTCAAATAACTGTCTGGTGCTTATGGAGATTCAGGAATAACATTGTCTTTTCCATCAAGCAACCTAGCAAAGATCTCCTATTCGATGACATTAAGCTCATGTCTTTCAATTAGATTACTTCTAGATGTAAAAATTCTTGTTTAAACCGGATAGAATGGTTTAATAACCCGTGTAACGCTCTATCCCATCTTTTGTAACTTCTCTTCTAGCCACTTGCTAGTTTTTAATATAATTGTCGTTCTAAAGTGACTACAACAACCTCTTAAAAATGTTATGTTGACCAACAAAATATATTGCTAAACATTAAAAAAGTCAAAAACCCCTTTACCCCCAAATTCAAACTCACTCCTCATTCTAGGAATAGAGGGTTTTTACCAAACCCTAAACCCCATTTCCACAAACTTAATCAAATGGGCACATTAACAAACAACAAAAATAAACGCAACCCACAATCAAAACCATCACATGGATCCAATCACATTGCAAAAAAACCCAAATCATCATCATCATCATCTCCATGTACAATTATATCCGGTTTTAACTCGACCCAGAAAAGATTCAGTCAAAATATGCGAAAAAAATCGAGTCTTGTGGATAAAGGTATGTTTTTGGAGTATTTTCGCGCGAAAGAATTGGCTATTGAGAGTTGCAGACATGTAAAGTTTGAGAATTTGGAACAATGTGATGATGATACTGAAGTGATTGATGTTGATAATGGAAATGTGGGCGATAGCGGAAATGTGGTTGAAGTGATTGAAGTTGATAATGGAAATGTAGGCGATAGCGGAAATGTGGTTGAAGTGATTGATGTTGATGAGGAGGAGAGTAAAGGGTCGGGTGAAGTAGAGGAAATAAGAGCGAAATATAAGAAATTGAATCAGTTGAGTGATGTGAAAGTGGGTTCGTCTTTGCATAAGAAGTTGGATGGATTGGTTGAAAGAGGTGGTCCGAGTTTAAGGAAATTAAGATTTGAGATTAAGTTAAAAGAATTGAAACAAAAGTCGTGTCAAAAACCGTGTCCTGTTAAGAAAGAAGAGGAAGAAGAGGTAAACGTTCTCTTCTATTTCATTTAAATCCCGTTTTAGTGATTAAAATATGCCGGCCTAAAAAAATGACGAGTTATATTTTTATTTTTGAACTGCAATGATGAATGATTTTGATAAAAATGCTGGATTATATCTAATGTGAATGCATGAAGCTTTATAGAAAAGAGTTAGGAATGAAAATGACCACACCGGAGGCATGGTCATATAAAAGGGACACAGGAATACGATTTGAACCCCCCGGCCTCTTTTTTATGCTACATGTCCCCCACCATTGAGCTACCATCGTGGGACAAATGTACAAAAATACATTGGCAAAAAGGGGACGAACGAAAAAGTATGTTGTATTGTATGCAAAAAAGAATCTTGATTTATATGTGCGGCGGATGTTTCTCATATAAAATTTGGTGTCTTTTTCAGGATGTAGTGCATGATCTTTTTACTCCTCTTACGGAAGAAGAAGAGAAAATGGTTGCTACTGCTCTATCTAATTCTAATCGGTATATTTTAATGTTTGTCTGTGTTTACATTCATGTGTATAGTAAACCATATCTAAGTCGAGGTTGTTTCACTTGTTTGGTCGTCTGGATTTTGTAGGAAGAAGGTTTTGGTCAATCATGAAAACTCAAATATAATGATCACAGTAGAAGCTTTGCAATGTTTGAGACCTCATGCGTGGTTAAATGATGAGGTGATTCTTAACTGTTGAATTTCAGATCAAATCCACATGTATGTATGCAAGATATCACTGATGATTTCCTTATTGCAGGTCATTAACATTTATCTTGAGTTGCTGAAAGACAGGGAACGTAGGGAACCCAAAAAGTTTTTAAAATGTCATTTCTTCAACACATTTTTTTACAAGAAGGTAGTTAGCCCCGTAATTTTTCTATCATTTATTTTAGCCTCAAGCTAAAACAGTGTATCATTTACTTTTTATTTATTTATATATGAAGTTAGTAGGTGGAAGGACTAGGACCGGCTACGATTATGAGTCCGTTAAAAGATGGACGGCGCAGAAAAAGTTGGGCTACGGTCTTGATGAGTGTGACAAGGTTAGCTTTTGAATTACATGAACTTTTTGTAACATGTTTTCTCCATGTTTAATGGTATCAGCTTTAATCAGATATTTGTGCCTATTCACAAAGAAATACATTGGTGTTTGGCTGTCATCAACAAAAAGGACAAAAAGTTTCAGTATCTCGACTCACTTGGAGGAGCAGATAAGAAAGTACTGAGAGCGTTGGTAAGTCGAGCATCCTTGATGCACATTAGTTTATATATGCGTACATGTTTCTTATCTGCTTGAATCTTCTGTCTTTAGGCTAAATATCTCACGGATGAGGTGAAAGACAAGACTGGAAAAAGCATTGATGTTACTTCTTGGGAGCAAGAATATGTCACCGACCTTCCTAATCAAGAGAATGGGTGTGTATAAAATTACAACGCTTTACTAATTAAGAAATATTAGATTATTTTGTGGTTTTCGAACATTTTAAAGGAATGATTGAAGTTACTGTTTTGAGTATTTGTATGATATTTTTACATATCACTGATTTTGATCGTCGTTTTTTCTGTGGGCAGGTATGATTGTGGTATGTTCATGATCAAGTATATAGACTTCTATAGTAGGGACGTAGGACTATGCTTCAGCCAGGTACAATATTACATGTACAGCTCTCTTCTTTCTTTGTGGAGGGTGGGATTGTTTTCCTAAATGAACAATTTTTGTCGACCCATCAGAGGTTTACATTGTTTTCAAGTCTTTATGAATTTATAGTAGTAAAAAATCCGAGTAGAGGTAAATGGGTGGGCGGGCGAGTTTGGTAATGGGCTCGAGTGAATGCAGATAATGTTTTAGTTCTTTTCGCCTTTTAGGTTCACCTGGAACTTACATGTCTTTAAAAAGAACCATAAATAGTGAGTGTATTAGATATTATTTTAAAATTATGTGTAATACAACAATAATCGAATAGTAACTAGTTCCTCCTTTTCTACTCTGGCTAGCTTGTTAGTCAGAGTAATAACCTAATTACAGAGACAAGATATTGAAGACGTTTAATGTGTATAGCATATATAAGAATATATCTTATACTTATTGACATTTTAATGTAGGATGATATGCCATATTTTAGAAAGAGGACCGCCAAGGAGATATTGAGATTGAGAGCCAACTGAAAGTCATGGTGCACTTTAAGACCCGAAACATGTTGATCCATAGTTTGCAAGGATGGGCCCACATGTACTAGATCAACGGAACGAGTTGTACTGAAAGTGCCAGTCATCAGAAAGTAGAAAAACTAGAAAGCCATTTTTGTGCAGGGCTTGTTTCCTAACTTCTGTATTCTTGGTATATAGTTCTCAGTTATTCGTGTAATCTTTATTGTAAATTCAGGAGGTATTTTCACTAAATATGTGGCTGTCTGAGAAAGACGCCTGTTTTGATCTCTTTATGAACAATTCTGTCTTTATTTATACTCCCGCAGCATTTGAGCAATGAAATGGTGGGTCACATACAAAATTTATACATCAAACATGCACCAAAAAGTTGAAATGCCCAAATTTTTACTCAATAACGGGTTGGTTTTATTATTAGGGATCT
This sequence comes from Artemisia annua, assembly GCA_014162995.1. Classification (NCBI taxonomy): domain Eukaryota; kingdom Viridiplantae; phylum Streptophyta; class Magnoliopsida; order Asterales; family Asteraceae; genus Artemisia; species Artemisia annua. Next base: position 32,506 of record LBNU01025774.1, on the reverse strand, counting down.
ATTACAAAAAATTTCATTTCTTAGTATAAAATTTGGGCTGCGTTGCTTTTCAATGATAGGTATATCAGGTACAAAGAGTTCATAGGGTAATGGTTAAAATGCAAGCATTGTCTGCTACTAAAGACATCGTTCATCGGAGTTGTAAAACTAGGATAAGCACTTTTAAGTTATCAATTTGTTCAAGAAATTGAAACATACGTTCAAATCTATTGATGTTATTAACCAAGCATGAAAGTTATGCTCATTTTCAAGGGTAATTACTCGAATGAACTTCAATGTGATCTATCTTCAAAAATATTAGCTTAAAGTTTACTTGGAAGTTGAATATATGTAGCTTTGTTCATTTTCAATGGTAAATGTTAAAGCTTGATCAGCTTTCTTAGTATAAGATGACTACAATCAAAGTGAATATATGTATCATTACACTAACTTTCAGACCAATCACAAATAAACATTAAATTTCTATAATTAGCTTTGTCAACGTATTAGAGAAAATTTAGCAGTGCAATATCATTAAGTTAAAAGTTTCAACTTGATAAATTGCAGTATGAGTCCGAATTTTGTATTTTTCGTGGACATGAATGTACAGACATAGAATCCATTGGTTGATGTCTGTGAGTCGCACTCTTTCTGATGCAGATTTCCTTTTATATATATAATGAAACAATAATAAAAGTCTAGTAGTGAAAGTGGAATCAGTTGAGTTCTATGTTGGAAGCTGTAATTCATCGTTACACATAAAAAAGAACAACCGCCAGCACAAGTAGTTTTTATAGATACCTTCTGTTCTCTTTCTTTTCCACTTCTCACTATCTTCTTGTACAATCCAAATTCCCCCACAACACCATTCAAATCCAAACACATGTCGTTTTCTTACCCACACTCAAACTAACCAAATCAAATCTCCGAAATCACCATTTAAGATGACTTCCCACAAAGCATAGTCTGACATAATAAAGTATTGCTCTATCATGATCCTCCACATCTCAAACTCATTAAGTTTGAGTTTGGGAAGTCTTGGAACATTTGACTGATTGTTTTCCATCTTCATCTTTGAGTGAGTGAGTTAAGCTTCTTCTTGGATCTTCTAAATCAAAGTATCAGAACCTGTCTCTGATACCACTTGATGGATCTAAACACACACCTTGTGTTAGAGATACTTTGAGTAATGTTGTTAAGCACGCAGAATTTACTTAGCAACACTTAGAAGATTATTTATGTGATGTATTGTGAATGAGAACAGTAGTATGTAACACAAAGCTTCAATATTATTAATAATAATACGAGTGATCTTAGCTATCACTAGGGTTACACCTTGAAGCTCTCTAGAATAATTCGTACCTATGATCATGACCTAGGATCTCCTTTTATAGACCAAGGAGTCCTTTACAAGATAAGTATTAAGCTATCTAAATAGAATATACACAAGATCTATTCTATACTTATCTATACACTAATACATCAGTTATCTAATAAGCAGTGGTAACTATATATACTAGCAGTGATAATGAGTTTCCACTGCCAGTGCATTCTTCAGCAGTGTCTTCCATAAGCCTATCAGTGGTAACTGTTAGCTTTATTCCCAACATTGTCAAATCGTTTAATCCTATCTTTCACCTTGCCCAATTCCGTAACCTAATGATTACAAGAGTTCGCGGGCAAATACAAGGTGAAAGAGTCATTAAGTGCCTCTACTAACTTAGAATAGTCTAACGGGATGCGGCCGGTCGGAACTTACATCCCCCCTAATTCCTTAAGCAAATCAGTTTGGTAGGTGGTCGTTCGTTGAAATTTCCACACGAATGGTGATAGTCCTATGGTCAATTCCTATCACCAAACACACCCTTATCCGCTATGGGTCCTATGGTCAATTCTCCTAGCCTCAATGGAACTACAAAACATCATTACTACCGAAACAAATGTGTTCTAAGACATGCTAAGAAAGTATACAAATAAAATGAAACAAATGCGAGAAAACTAAATCATATCAATAACAATTTCATAACAAGGCTAACACCAAAGGTGTTCAGCCACTCATGTTCATAATTGCAGAAAAATAAATGTTTAACATGATTAATGAAAACATAAATTCAATACAAAGAAAATGAATGATAAAACTTCTGATTGTAGCGTGAATTCTCCCTTGAAAGAAGCTTGTATGCTTGCAGAACTTTGTCCTCCTTGCACCCTAATTCCTTCCTTGACTTCTGGTGGTGAAAAGTCATATCTAAAATTCAGAATTAGGGTTGTATTTATAGTGCCCGACTATGCTACGGTGCAGCAACTAGGTCAAGCCACACCGTAGCCTTTGTATTTTCTGACTACGTCGTAGCTGGTTGGTTTGCTACGGGNGGGGGGGGGGGGGCGTCTCACCCTTGTCAAATCCATTCTTGGTAGCTTGGGTGTTTACTATTTTTCCACATTCAATGCTCCTAAAAAGATCATTAGTACTCTTGAAAGCATTAGAAAGAAATTCTTTTGGGGTGGTTGTTTTGAGGTCAACAAAATTTCATAGGTTGCATGGGACAAAGTTATTTCACCTTGTGATAGAGGTGGGCTTGGCATTGGTAGTTTGAGGACGTGCAACCAAGCTATGTTAGCAAAATGGTGGTGGAGGTTTCAATCGAAAATCAAGCCTTATGATGCAAAGTTATCCGTTCTATTCATGGACCAACAGGTGGTCTTCATAACAACACCTCTCTAAAGTCAAATTCGGGTCCATGGTACCATATTATGAAGCTTAAGGATGATCTATTAGGCTTAGGAATTAACTTACCATCTCTTTTTAAAAGAAAATTAGGAAATGGTCAAAAGATTAGTTTTTGGCATGATACTTGGTGAGGCGGACTACCTTTATGCAATTTGTTTCCGCGTATGTACCGTTTGGAGACCAATCGTAACTGTTTGGTACTTTAACACTGTGTTCTCGAGTTGAGTAAAAGGGAGGAAGTAAAGTGGAAGTGAGAAAGTTTGTGTTCTCCAGTTTTTTTCTTAGGAAGTAAAGTGAGGTAAAGTAAAGTAAAGTGGTTATATTTTAGTTATAAAACTTTCACTCCACTTTTGGGGTGAAAGTCACTTTACTTCCTCTCTCTTACTTTACTTCCTCTTTCTTTCACTTTCATTCATTTTTTTTCCCTCTAGAACGCAGCGTTAGTGTATGAAAGAAAACCAACTGTTTCACAACCAAGTTCATCATAAGCTCATGTTTCAGCCCATGTCTCTTCCTCCATACTATCAACATTTATTGGTCCTATGGGTCTTGTCACTCCTCCTGGGCTACTATGGGTCTTGTCACTTCTCCTCGGCTTAACTTCAAATGGGCCTGGCGTAGGGAAGTTCGCGCTAGGCCTGAGATTGAAAAAATCAACAACCTGGTAAGTCTCATATCCAACCTATACCTCACTAATGATGAAGTTCATGGGACTGTACAACTGATCCTACCAGAAAATTCTTGGTTAAAGCAATGAGAGTCCATATCACTTCTATGTCTCATACTATGGTGTCTCAGCCAACTAGATGGAACAAAGTTGTCCCGTCGAAGATAAATATCAATACTTGGTGGGTATCAAATCGGAGATTGCCTACAAGAATTAATCTTGACTGTAGGGTTGTTGAACTTGATTATGTGAGATGTCCAATGTGTGATGAAGATCTTGAAACGAAAGATCACATATTTGTGTTCTGTAATATTGCTACCGAGACTTGGAAACTAATCTTAAACTGGTGGTGCATCACCAATATTTCAATCAACAACCTCCATGAAGCTATACACCTGGCGGACCAGACTTATCTTGCAACAAAGCAAAAGAGGCTCTATCCCATCTTTTGTAACTTCTCTTCTAGCCACTTGCTAGTTTTTAATATAATTGTCGTTCTAAAGTGACTATAACAACCTCATAAAAATGAAGAATTATAGGTGGTTTAAGTTTGTACGACGGTCGGTACAAATCCTATAAATTAGTCTACGAAAACNCCAGGAATAGAGGGTTTTTACCAAACCCTAAACCCCATTTCCACAAACTTAATCAAATGGGCACATTATCAATCAACAAAAACAAACGCAACCCACAATCAAAACCATCACATGGATCCAATCACATTGCTAAAAAACCCAAATCATCATCATCATCATCTCCATGTACAATTATATCCGGTTTTAACTCGACCCAGAAAAGATTCAGTCAAAATATGCGAAAAAAATCGAGTCTTGTGGATAAAGGTATGTTTTTGGAGTATTTTCGCGCGAAAGAATTGGCTATTGAGAGTTGCAGACATGTAAAGTTTGAGAATTTGGAACAATGTGATGATGGTGTTGAAGTGATTGATGTTGATAATGGAAATGTAGGCGATAGCGGAAATGTGGTTGAAGTGATTGATGTTGATGAGGAGGAGAGTAATGGGTCGGGTGAAGTAGAGGAAATAAGAGCGAAATATAAGAAATTGAATCAGTTGAGTGATGTTAAAGTGGGTTTGTCTTTGCATAAGAAGTTGGATGGATTGGTTGAAAGAGGTGGTCCGAGTTTAAGGAAATTAAGATTTGAGATTAAGTTAAAAGAATTGAAACAAAAGTCGTGTCCTGTTAAGAAAGAAGAGGAAGAAGAGGTAAACGTTCTCTTCTATTTCATTTATCCTGTTTTAGTGATTAAAATATGCTGGCCTAAAAAAATGACGAGTTATATTTTTATTTTTGAACTGCAATGATGAATGATTTTGACAAAAATGCTGGATTATATCTAATGTGAATGCGTGAAGCTTTATAGAAAAGTGTTAGGAATGAAAATGACCACACCGGAGGCATGGTCATATAAAAGGGACACAGGAATACGATTTGAACCCCCTGGCCTCTTTTTTATGCTACATGTCCCTCACCATTGAGCTACCATCATGGGACAAATGTACAAAAATACATTGGCAAAAAGGGGACGAACGAAAAAGTATGTTGTATTGTATGCAAAAAAGAACCTTGATTTATATGTGCGGCGGATGTTTCTCATATAAAATTTGGTGTCTTTTTCAGGATGTAGTGCATGATCTTTTTACTGCTCTTACGGAAGAAGAAGAGAAAATGGTTGCTACTGCTCTATCTAATTCTAATCGGTATATTTTAATGTTTGTCTGTGTTTACATTCATGTGTATAGTAAACCATATCTAAGTCGAGGTTGTTTCACTTGTTTGGTCGTCTGGATTTTGTAGGAAGAAGGTTTTGGTCAGTCATGAAAACTCAAATATAATGATCACAGTAGAAGCTTTGCAATGTTTGAGACCTCATGCGTGGTTAAATGATGAGGTGATTCTTAACTGTTGAATTTCAGATCAAATCCACATGTATGTATGCAAGAGATCACTGATGATTTCCTTATTGCAGGTCATTAACATTTATCTTGAGTTGCTGAAAGACAGGGAACGTAGGGAACCCAAAAAGTTTTTAAAATGTCATTTCTTCAACACATTTTTTTACAAGAAGGTAGTTAGCCCCGTAATTTTTCTATCATTTATTTTAGCCTCAAGCTAAAACAGTGTATCATTTACTTTTTATTTATTTATATATGAAGTTAGTAGGTGGAAGGACTAGGACCGGCTACGATTATGAGTCCGTTAAAAGATGGACTGCGCAGAAAAAGTTGGGCTACGGTCTTGATGAGTGTGATAAGGTTAGCTTTTGAATTACATGAACTTTTTGTAACATGTTTTCTCCATGTTTAATGGTATCAGCTTTAATCAGATATTTGTGCCTATTCACAAAGAAATACATTGGTGTTTGGCTGTCATCAACAAAAAGGACAAAAAGTTTCAGTATCTCGACTCACTTGGAGGAGCAGATAAGAAAGTACTGAGAGCGTTGGTAAGTCGAGCATCCTTGATGCACATTAGTTTATATATGCGTACATGTTTCTTATCTGCTTGAATCTTCTGTCTTTAGGCTAAATATCTCACGGATGAGGTGAAAGACAAGACTGGAAAAAGCATTGATGTTACTTCTTGGGAGCAAGAATATGTCACCGACCTTCCTAATCAAGAGAATGGGTGTGTATAAAATAATAACGCTTTACTAATTAAGAAATATTAGATTATTTTGTGGTTTTCGAACATTTTAAAGGAATGATTGAAGTTACTGTTTTGAGTATTTGTATGATACTTTTGCATATCACTGATTTTGATCGTTGGTTTTTTGTGGGCAGGTATGATTGTGGTATGTTCATGATCAAATATATAGACTTCTATAGCAGGGATGTAGGACTATGCTTCAGCCAGGTACAATATTACATGTACAGCTCTTCTTTCTTTGTGGAGGGTGGGATTGTTTTCCTAAATGAATAATTTTTGTCGACCCATCAGAGGTTTACATTGTTTTCAAGTCTTTATGAATTTATAGTAGTAAAAAATCCAAGTAGAGGTAAATGGGTGGGCGGGCGAGTTAGGTAACGGGCTTTGAGTGAATGCAGATAATGTTTTAATTCTTTTCGCCTGTTCGGTTCACCTGGAACATACGTCTTTAAAAAGAACCATAAATAGTGAGTGTATTAGATATTATTTAATTATGTTTAATACAACAATAATCAAATAGTAACCAGTTCCACCTTTTTTCCTCTGGCTAGCTTGTTAGTCAGAGTAGTAACCTAATTACAGAGACACGATATTGAAGACGTTTAATGTGTATAGCATATATAATACTTATTGACATTTTAACGTAGGATGATATGCCGTATTTTAGAAAGAGGACCGCCAAGGAGATATTGAGATTGAGAGCCAACTGAAAGTCATGGTGCACTCTAAGACCCGAAACATGTTGATCCATAGTTTGCAAGGATGGGCCCACGTGTACTAGATCAACGGAACGAGTTGTACTGAAAGTGCCAGTCATCAGAAAGTAGAAACTAGAACGCCATTTTTGTGCAGGGCTTGTTTCCTAACTTCTTGATTCTTGGTATATAGTTCTCAGTTATTCGTATAATCTTTATTGTAAATTCAGGAGGTATTTTCACTAAATATGTGGCTGTCTGAGAAAGACGCCTGTTTTGGTCTCTTTATGAGCAATTCTGTCTTTATTTATACTCCCGCAGCATTTGAGCAATGAAATGGTCACACCATGCACCAAATAGTTGAAATACCCAAATTTTTATTCAATAACGGGTTGAAACTTTAGTACAGGTTTTATTATTAGGGATCTATTACAAAAAAATTTCATTTCTTAGTATAAAATTTGTGCTGCGTTGCTTTTCAACAATAGGTATATCAGGTACAAAGAGTTCATAGGGTAATGGTTAAAATGCAAGTATTGTCTGCTACTAAAGACATCGTTCAGCGGAGTTGTAAAACTAGGATAAGCACTTTTAAGTTATCAATTTGTTCAAGAAATTGAAACATACGTTCAAATCTGATATTTGTTATTGATGTTGTTCAAATCTGATATTTGTTATTGATGTTATTAACCGATACCAGTTACATGAAGCATAAAAGTTATGCTCATTTTCAAGGGTACTTAATCGGAATGAACTTCAATGTGATCTATCTTCAAAAATATTAGCTTAAAGTTTACTTGGAAGTTGGAAGTAGCATTTCGCAACAAAAAGCTGATGGGCATGGAATTTGTGTGTATGATAAAGGTGATATGCAGGTTTGTTCATTTTCAATGGTAAATGTTAAAGCTTGATTATGATGACTACAATCAAATTCAATAGTATCATTAGTCATTACAATAACTTTAAGATCAATCACAAATAAACATTAAATTTCTTTAACTAGTGTTGTCAACGTATTAGAGAAAATTTAGTAGCGTAACATCACTAAGCTAAAATTTTCAACTTCATAAATTGCGAGTATGAGTCCAAATTTTGTATTTTTCGTGGACATGAATGTACAGAGACATAGAATCTGCTGGTTGATGTCTGTGAATCGCATTCTTTCTGATGCAGATTTCCTTTTATATATATAATGAAACAATAATAAAAGTCTAGTAGTGAAAGTGGAATCAGTTGAGTTCTATGTTGGAAGCTGTAATTCATCGTTACACATAAAAAAGAACAACCGCCAGCACAAGTAGTTTTTATAGATACCTTCTGTTTTCTCTTTCTTTTCCACTTCTCACTATCTTCTTGTACAATCCAAATTCCCCCACAACACCATTCAAATCCAAACACATGTCGTTTTCTTACCCACACTCAAACTAACCAAATCAAATCTCCATATCGACATCTACGTCGGTTGTGCACTCATTTCTGCAACCACAAAGTGAAAAAATTGTTGCATGAGTTAAGAAACACAAAGTCAAAAGTAAAGGTGACAATATTGACCCATTAACTTATGAATGGGTTGGCTGCGGGTATCTTTATCGGTAACTGGTCCAGCAAAAAAAAGTTTAGCTTAACTAGTAAGTCGAAAGTCATCCATTTTTTTATACTCATAGACTCACCAATTAAGGCCAAACCAATCTTTCCCATTCTGGCCCGCCCAGGTCAAAGCAACAAAAGACCAAGTCAACAGGGAAAAGGTGAGCTTACAAGGCAGCTGTATCTTGTTCGTATTAACGCGGTACTCTCTTACGGCTCAGAATTTCCTGCTCTTTGAGTCGGTGCTGGAATCTGGCAAGGCGAGCTTGGAGGCTAACGAGACTTGCTGCTTTGCGTGAGAGTACAAAACTCAGTTGAGTCACGTAGTTGTCAATAAGGCTACCTGGTTTGTCAACTTCTGCCAGTAATTTCATTTCCTGGTTTAGGGAAAGTAGGGACATTAGAGTTTTACGCATATAAAGTACAAATATGCAGTGGATCTCTACCCTAAATAGAGTAGTGTCCATTCATTGTTTCATTCTTGATTTACTCTAATGTTCCGCAATGACAAATCAAATGTACAGATACGTAGAAACATATAAACAAAATTTGGAAGTAAAGTAGGAACAAACAAAATTTATCACTTACCTCACGCACTATCTCCATTGTATCTTCAATCTCTTTCCTGTGCGCCGCAATTAGAGCTTCTTCTTCCTACAATATCATCAAGTCAATTACCATTGCAGCTAATACCACACAGAGATACAGTTGAACTTGATCAAAATACGTTAATGATATATTGACTGCGTACCTCAAGTATTTCATTGACATTCTCATCATGAAGCTGCTCAGGTTCCGACTGCTTTGATGCCATGTAACTAGCATTGGAAATACTTGCTCCTTGTTGCTTATTACCAACAGTTGGAAGATCAGTATTAGTACCATCTCTTTTTGACCAACCGCTTCGCTCAGGTTTTTCATCACCATTATCCTTCTTCTGCCAGTTACTAACCTTTTCTGATCTTTCTTCTCTGTAACTTTTTCTTCGAGGCGGTGATACCTTTTGCACCGTTTCTTCTGTATCGACAGAACTTGGCATCGAGTATGTTTTCTGATTGCTTGAAACACTGAATGCACTTTTTGAATCAACTTTCTCCTTATCTAGGCTAGAAGCCTGCCCACTTTCATCCCGATTGTTGAAGGCATAATTTGAAGAGCTTGGAGGAGGTTGTTTTTCATAATCAGATGTGGCATTGTACGAGATATTCTCTCTTTGTACACCTCTTTTACCTGTATCCATAACTTTTGGTTCTTGTTGTCGCTCGTAAATGTCATCTCCATCAGCAGAATATAACATGCTTGCTGATGAAGAGTCTTTATTAGTTGTTTGTGAACTTCCAACTTGATCTTTTTTGGAGTTTCCACTTTTTGAAAGACTTTTAACTCTGTTTATTACAATGTATTTGAAGTTAAGGACGCAAGAGTATGCAAAAAGAAAATGATAAATAAAAATTAAATGAAAAAAAAAACATACCTATCAGCATATCTCAAGGTATTGAGAGTGTGTTCACAAGAACCAGCATTTGGCGATATGCAGGATATCATAACAGTCCTCGAGTTTCCGACAAATGAATCACGAAGAACTTCAGTTAGCTTGCTACCTCGAAATGGTATATGAAGCTGGTCATTGTCAAGTGCACGAATGCACTCCTTAAGAGCCAAAAGACTCTTATTAATTTCAGCACCTTCCATCCTGTAATGGACAAATATAATTCATATGAGAAATGATTGGTAAGTCTAATTGGTATATACCAAAACACTAACCTAACAATGTGATGATGACAAATGGCAAAATCAAGGGAGCATTTAATTGATAACGGGTCAAAAGGGTAACATTTAAAACAAAAATTAATTAAAAATAAACTTATCTTCCATACGTGCACATTACCGTGTTTGTCGATCATTATCAGTTGTATCAGCACCTCTTTCACTGCCAGCAAGATCAATGAAGGAGATTTTCCCGACAACCTTCCCACCCTTGGACTCGTTGGCATCATTATTATTATTATTATAATTCCGTCTGGTATCCTTTACCTCATTGTGCTTTTTCACAACTAACTGTAATATTGCATGTGACCTTGAAGACTCCTCATTAGCCCCAGTAGAGCCAGTACTTCTAGAAGCACTTCCCCTTTCAATGTATTCTTTAACAATCTGTACATCTAGAACTTCAAATTCTTGCAATCCAACAATGCAAACTTGTTGTCGTCCATCTTCTCTCATGCAAAGTTTCCTATTCATGAAACATATAGTTGAGATAAGCATCAAGTTTCAACCAAAAAACTACAGATTTCCTGATAAAGTAAGAGTACCCACTTTCTATCACTTAAAAGATCATAAAGCTTTCCACCATAGATCTCAAAGTAACTAAGCCATAACTTGAACTTTTGATTACGGTAAGTTGGGTGATGTAATAATCTGACAAGATCATCTGCAGCTCTAAGAGGTAAGGGTTGCATCGTATAAGTCTTACCACTTCCTGCAAATCAAAAGACCAGTGAAACATCTTGATATCAACTGACTTATAACGAAATAAGCAAGGAGAAAGAAAAAAACTAATTAATGACTGAACTCAGCCCTCCTGTTGGTAACATTATATGAAATGAATGTTGATGTACTCTAAGATACCTACCTGTCTGACCATAAGCAAAGCAAGTTGCTTTGGTCCGCTGAAAAATGGTAGGAATGATCGGCTGTACAGTTTCACGATACACCTGTTTCAATTGATAGACAAATTTATAAGTATATAATAGGAAAAACCAACTGCGGCTATTCAGCACACTCGTCAACTTATTAAAAAATAAGTACTGCACAACATCAGTTGCACTGCATGAAATGCTTATTTCGAAAAGAAAAAAAGATGAGACAACTCTTATTTCGAAAAGAAAAAAAGATGATGCAACTTCTAGATCAATCTGTGGAGGCATTACCTCATCATTAGTTACTTGTTGGTCGAGAACAGCATCAAAACAGAACTCGTGCCTCTCCACATATGCAGTCAGGTCGACCTTTCAGAATTAAACAACTTATTTCCTGTTATCAGGGAAAATCACAATGACTACAAATTAAAATATGTCCAAACCTTTAACTTGGGTTCATGGACAGTTAGACCATTTCCAGATACGCTCACAACATCATCCTCCTTGCGAGAAAGTTCCTTCTTATTTAGTGGTCTTTTACGCACCTGATATAACCACCAACTTAATTAATTCTTTCTACTCCAACAAACAATTTGAACCGTGTAATAGTTTCAAGAATAAGGAAACCTAAAACAGATCTTATTGTAATTACTTTACTAGTTTACTATATTAGGATGGCGCGGCAAAAAGGAGGCTAAATACTTGTCAAGAAAGCTGGCAAGGGCCCAAATAGATGATTCTGGTTTTTATTTTAGTTTGAAGTATAAGATAGCAGAAAACTGAAATCATTCAAATAAACACGAGTGGCATGTTTATCTAACAGTCAATCACTTCCAACTTTGGTCATTCCAAAGTGTAACCATAAGCAAGATTTTGGCCATTACATAATACACTTATACATAAGTATTATATCAGCATTCGATAAATTACTTTATAAGTGATAAAATGCACATGTGTTGAAAATGATATAAATGATCACACAGAAGAGGGGAGCTACTTACCACAACTCTAATCTTAGCCACATTATTTTCTCTTGAACTGCTTTCTTTTTCAAGAGTCGGCAATCCATAAGAAGTGTCTACATTTGTTTGTCCACTTTGCTGCCGGTTGGCCTGGACATCATACTCATTGTCAACTGATCTCGTAGTAGCTAGAAAAGGTGATTGCTCAAATGGCTCTGACATAACATTCTGGTGAAAAGAATCGAATAGAAGTGTTAAAAATGTGTCACCGAATGCATAAAATAACTATGAGGGACATGTATTCATACTGACAATACCATAAATATTTATTTACAATTACAGCTGATAATACATACCAGATTGCTATACACTATTAAAAATAAATAAAAATAAAAATAAAAATAAAAATAAATAAATAAATAAATAAATAAATAAATAAATAAATAAATAAATAAAGGTCAACCGTGTTTGTAATATGTGCTTTATCTCTAACCTTACGAAGTTCTAGATGTGAAAGGGTATACTATTTCTCTTGATTGTTAATGTTTCCATATCAACTGCAGAACAAATGGGTAAAAAAGGGAGCTTCTAAGAACATAGTGAACACAAACACGATCATCACACTTTATACATGCAAACATAACAGCAGCGAGCTTCTTATGGTGGCTTGGGAATGAAGCACCAGCGAATCATCAAAGTTATCATCAAGGTAAAGCAGGAATCCATATAATCAGAGTCTACTCAAAAATATGTGTGTGTTTCTTTTTATAATGAATGTTATTAAGATATTTTATACCATCAAAGATGTATATATTTCCTCATAATGGTCAACACACATTATTGAGAAATTAACTTTCTAACCATAAGACTCCATAGAAACTTCCAAGGAAGCAAAACTGGCATTCTTTCACAGGATATGCAACATACACAATGTTTGGTTCTATTAGACTTGTTACCACCACATAATAACATGGTATTATGATTCTAAAAGGCTAATTCCAAAGAGATTATCAGGGCTCACTGAATTAGGCAAAGTAACATGATGTTAATACTTCCAGAAATTTAGTTACAAATGCATCCTCCAATGTGAAACACAAACTGGTTGTGCCTATGGCCCATTTGAATACTATTCGTTCAAGTTTCATTCTCTTCAGTAGAAAGTCCAAAGGTCCTCAATATACACGACAGATAGCCATAAAATTTTAACATCTAGCATACACAAAACATTTTCTACAGAGACTCCAATCACGGTGTAATAAACTAATGCTTTCAGAATCAAGTCAATAGACTCGTAACAACTACAAGAATTATGAAAGAGAAAGCGGCCATTCTGACCCTGACATAGGTCAATTTACATAAAGCTTTATATAGCAGGTAACATGAGATCCATACCTCCGTAAGAAGCTCGGTGTCATCCATAGCATGCAAATCCAATAGCCCTGCTCCAAAATCACCCCTGAAATCAGGAGAATAGTAACCATCTGATGCACCAATTCCTCCAGAACCTTGGGCTGTCGGAGAGAAAGGCTCAGAACCAGATTCACCATTAAAATTTAGGTTTCTCATTAGTTTGAAAAGCCTTTGCTTCTCTTCAGCAGATTGTGCTCCATAGCCCTGCAAACAGAAGTATAAGATAACACATTAAATATAAAACATAACCAAACAATACAGATTCAAAAGGAATAACTTCCTTAGGAAGTTAAACACTTTATAATCCTTAGGACGTTAGACACACGAGTGAACAACTGAGTTCCCCTACATACAAATCCTGCTATTTTACTGAGAAGTGGAAACTTACAATAGTGTTATATGTACGAAAAAGGTTTGATTATAATAGTGCATATGGCACATTCCATAGTCATTTCTTAAAAGATGAGACTTTTTTTACAGGCTATAATATATAGAAATGATAGTATGGTCATTTCCATTGACAACACAAAGTAGAACCAATCATGTTAACATACGTTGCTTTTATTTAAAAATGATATGAGATAATCATATATACCTGCATGAGAAGATTTGGCAGATGGCGTTGATCATTCCCATTGTTTGCCGCCACAGGTGAGGCCAGATGCTGTAAACCTGCAGACTGAAGCCATCGTGCCATCACGGCATCTCCAGCGTCACTAGCAGGACCACCTGCATTATCCGCAGGTTGATCATACAGAGAAGTAGCATTTCTCTGTTGCATCTGGCCGCCCATGTGGCGCTGTGATCGGCGTTGAGGAGCCAACTTATCTTCCAATTTTACCCCTAAAAACTACTTCTGCCACAACACAATCAAACAAAACCAATCAGATACATCCCCTTTAGACATAAAAACATGTAATACTAGATCCGCCAAATACTTTATCATCATTCACATTCCTATTTATATTTTTAACACCATTCAACGAATTAATAACCTTTTGTCCCCAGGCTATCCAGGAAAGTCGAGCCCTTTTTTGGCTCAGATGCACTCAGCCTAACCAGTATTCCCCCATGGCCATTTCCGGAATTTTTCCCTATATTCACCTAGCGAGGTTTGAACCCGGGTCTCTTCTGAGACCTTCAAGCCACCTTAAGATGTCTTAGGAGACTAACATACATGCTAGCATAGCGGTTTCATTGTTTACTCTTGAAGTAATTGACGAGGGTTCCATTCTTACGCACGCCAAAAATTTTGAATTTTTCGCTACTATACGCTTCAATTTTTTTTACTTCTTTTGGTTTGTTTTTGTTTAGTACAAAAAAGGCTACTTTTATTAATATATAAGTTGTGAATTACTACATTAGTGGTAACGCGTCCCGAAGTCTCAAAAGAGACCACGGTTCAAACCTCGCCGGGTGAACATTTTAGAATGGCCACATAAAAGGCTCGACTTTCTCTAGGTAGCCTCCGTTTACCCGTTTTTTATAAATTAAAACCAATTTAAATACCGTAATTCCTAACAAACAATCGCCGAAAACAATACATACCTAAAAATCGAAGCAAACTTCAATCAAACACATTCAGATCAAAACCTAACAATCCACAAAAAGGCGCCTAAATTAAACAATGCAGATAATCAACACAAATACACGAAAATGATCGAAATACGTACCGAGTAAACAACGAAACGATCACGAACATGCAGATCAAAACCTAACAGTTTCCACAACAAAAATTAGGGCTAATTACAATCAAATCAACAAATCAACACAAAAATATGAAATCAAATTATAAAATTTTATAAAAATTAGGGCAAAATTGAATCAAACATAATGCAGATAGAATTAGATTGAATAAAATTAATTAATATAAAAAAAAATGTGTGTATACCGATTGAGATTGTAGATCTAAGAAATGAAACCCTAAAAAAATTGGGTTGTGATTATAATGATGATGATGATGAGTGATTTAATGGGGTTTAATTATAATGACGATTTAATTAAATGATTATAAAATGTAGTAGAAGGAAGATACAGGCTTTTTAAGAGGGATGTGATTATATATTTCGGGTGGGATGTGACTTGAATGAATGAGTAATTTTTAAGTTAAAGAGCAAGTAGTAGTAAATACCAATACATTTCGCCTAACTTTTTTAAATTTTTAAATACTCTCGTTTCTTTAGCACTTTACATAGCAACGAAATTTTATACATAGCAACGGAATTTTATAGTAACATATATTTTTAGTGATAAAAGATAGTTTATATGTTATAAACGAAAAATAATCAAAGTTTGAGGATTTGGGGATTAAAGATGATGTTTTGGAACCCGGTTCGAGCCGGGTGGTTCAACCAGTTGAACTGTTCCGATCGAAAACGGGGTCAATTTAAACCGGGTCAACAAACCGGTGGGTCAAATTAAACCGAGTCAACCCGTCGGGTTTGAAGCGTCCCGAGTCAACTCGGTTTTCGATGTGTATTAATAGTTTCCTTTTGAAACATTTCACATATTGACTTTTTCCTTTATTGTGATACTAGACGAGTACCCGTGCATAGCAACGGGATTTTATAGCGACACATAGTTTATTGATAAAAAAAGTTTATAGGTTATAAACGAAAAACAATAAAAGTTTGAAGATTTGGAAATTTAACATAATGTTTTGAAACCTGGTTCAACCCGGGTGGTTCAACCCGGGTGGTTCAACCGGTTGAACCGTTCCAGGCAAAAAATGGATCGATTTAAACCGGGTCAACTTGCTAGGTTGGGTCGAAAATGGTTCAACCCGTCCGGGTTTGAAGTGTCCCGGGTCAACCCGGTTTTTGTTTTAATTGATTGTATTTAATTTGATAGATATGTTTTTAATTGGCTGTACAATGTGAATAAATTATTGTACTTTTAAGTAATGGATAATGTTTTGAAACCCGGTTCGACCCGGGTGGTTCAACCGGTTGAACCGTTCCGGTTGAAAAATAGGTCGATTTAAATCGGGTCAACTTTCTAGGTTGGGTCGAAAATGGGTCAAATTAAACCGGCTCAACCCGTCGGGTTTGAAGCGTCCCGGGTCAACCCGGTTTGTGTTTTAATTGGTTGTATTTAATTTGGTTGTACAATGTGAATAAATCATTGTACTTTTAAGTAATGGGGTGTTTTAATAATAATATTAATTACATTCATAATTTCCTTTAATAAGATTTCAACATTTCAACATTTCAACATTATTGACTTTTCACTTTTCACTTTTGACTCTTTTTCCTTTATATGTAGTATAGATTTTAAGTTTTTTCAACATTTCACATATTGACTTTTTCACTTTTCCCATTGATCATTAATTTTATTTTATTTATCATTATTTTTTTAAAATTTAAGTAAGAGTTCGTATAAATTTTCAGGTGATGCCCGAAATATGATACTAATGTTGGTAGACTCCTTAATGTATCACCGGAAGCTTTATAGCAATCCAATCATTCCCATTGATTATTTTGCTTTTATATGTAGTATAGATAATTGTCTCTCGAAAAGTAGTGTTTTTAAGAAAAGAATAAGCGTTACTGCGTTAGTGTTTCTCTTTTTTACTTTTCACATGATAATAGTTTTACCGTTAATTAATGGGAATTGATTTGCACACACATGTATTTTTTATTGAAATACTCTACTATGTAACGTTGAGCATGGACGACCCAAAACATAACCGGACCGAAAAAACCGACCGAGCCGACACAAAACCGAACCGATCATATTCGGTTCGGTTTTGGTACATGTTTTACACGAAATCGGTTCTCGGGTTGGTTCGGTTTTGGATCTTTGCGGCATTATATAGTTGTACAATATTTACAGTGTGTTATATCTGCTTGTATAGTTGAGTGTCCAAATCAAAATAAAAAAAAATGTACAAATCAACTTTCTTAACTAATTAATTACTATTTTTTAAAGTATGTAATTATTATATCAAGTAGGGGAACATGGTTATCTACATTAGATTTTCTTATTTAGTTTTAGTAATAGACAATTAATTTTGACATCTTAAAAAGGAAATGTGGACAATAATATTGGGACGGAAGGAGTATAACCTTTTAGCCAAATAAAGCGATGTTGGCGCAAAGCTGTGACTACATCAGAGTTGTTTACATGTGATAGGATGACACATATCATTTTAGTGATGATAGCTACAAGATTTTGACTAATAGAGTATATTTGAACGGTTTCTTTTCTAAATCAAATATAGTAATCTTTTAGACAAATCAAACACTCTCTTGTGGAAAGGTTGGCGTGATGTCACGATCAATTCAGAGTTATTTGCATTTGGTAAAATTGTAAAAAATGGAGTTGAGATATATCATATTTTCATGACTATGACTAATAGGGTATATTTGAATAGTTTATGTATAAGAGTATCTGCAATGTGCCATTTGACAAAAAGCTTTTTACTATTTGAAAAAGCCTTTCATAAGGTTTTTAGCATTGCATGAATGACTTTTTACTTCAAAGGATATAATAAATGCATCAAGTTATCATTTATTACCATCAATGCTTCAAGTCTTTTAAAGGGTAGACCTATTATGGATGCTCTAAGACAATTTTTGCATAAGGAATTAGTGTATTTGTTATATAAAGTGGAATAGTGTGATTTTTTGTGGCTATTGAATTGATTTGGATCAAAGTTATGGACATAGTTTCTTGTTTGCATATAGTAGGTGAGACGATACATCTAATAGTTAGTTATTTTATTTTAGCCAATTCTTTTAAAAGCAAACCCGAAATTACAAGATGATCTTGCAAACTTGTGAAATCAGAAAATTACCCGTCTAGTGCAACTTTTGATTCTTAAACAAATGTATGACCGCAAGAAGTTGGAATTGTTGTGGTGTCCCACGACATCATTTCGACAATGTATTCATCACATGATAGGCTTTTATGAAGTTAGTAATGTGAAATGGCATATGAAAATGAAATGGCTAGAGTTATAGGTATAGCACTAGGTAGTACAATAGTACTCCCTCCGTCTCATATTTATAGTTCACATTTTTTTTTCGGGTTGTCCAAAAATAATTGTCCACTTTCCTTATTAAGTAAAAACTAGAAATCTAGCGGAGGAATATTCTATTTTAGTGGTTAAATTAAAGTGCCCCCACTTTTATTAAACTTCGTGATTTTTCTCTCATGACAATAATTTTGGACGAAGGGAGTACTATTTTGTAGTAATAAAACTTGCATTGCTTTTGACAATTATAAGGATTAGGGATATCACTATACTTGTTATCATATATTTTTTCACATACTAAAATTTATTTTTATATTTTAGATTAAAGTGAATTTATTGTTAAATGCCAGTATTTTCACATTTATATGGAACACTTTACTTTCATCTTGTTTAATCACATAACTGTCGTGTGGAGTTGTGGCCTGTAGGTGTGCACATGTATAGAACTATCTGTATCATGTGATATTGTGGTCCGCTTTAACTGAAAAAAATGATAACTTTAAAGTTTAAAATATTACTTGTTTCAGCTTTACAGTTTATATAAAACTAGTTTTTAAGCTCGCGCAACACACACAGTACAATCAGGAAAAATAGATGTGACAGTAGAGAAATGACATGAATAGATAGTGGTACACGAAATACAGGTATGACTGCCATGCCATTAAACGTAGAAGTCACCAAGTTACCAGACAAGCCTGAACACTACAACTAACAAACCACAATAAAATTTATCATATTTAGTACACAAAATGTGGAAATAATTAGAGACCAACACCCCTGATAGGAATACAAGGGTATGTCATGAATTTCACACGAGTCTACATATCATCCTTGTTCCCCAAGCCTTAAAAGATGGGCCGATCGGGAACCATAGTGGATGACAATTAATTTGATAGTTATTCTGCATATCTAAGACACAGCGCCAAGGTCATTGTTTGATGAATTCTTGACTAGATGCTACTACTAATACTACTTAAAAACACATATTTTCTTGCTTGCTAATTGTCGTTAGGTTAAGGTCGTGGATAAACAGGGAAGCCAGACTTCATTGAGCATCCTGAACAAGTTCTAGCTGCTCACCCTGATGATCATCAGTCCCCATTTGTTGGTCATTTCCACCAGCCATTAATTCTTGCCCAGGAATTTCCCCTAGCCGTTCCTGCGAAAGAGATGATCTCAAAATACATTGAAGCCAACCTAAGCATTTACTTGAGCTATACGTAACCCTTGCTGCTTTATTTGTATATGTTTACTAACTAGAGGTGGAAAAAATAGGTGGGCAGGGCAGCGCATATTGGGTAACGGGCCAAAACTGGTATTTTGGTACGGTCTGAACTGGAACCGGCTGGGTTGACCCGAAACACTTTTTGTCCAAATTTATTTGTAAACAATATGTGATGATAAAACTTATTGTATTGCAATAATAAAATTTTATGAATAAAATAATTCAGGTGGTTTGAATATACATTTTGCGTGACTTTCGGGAATCAGCACATTTGACTCATTTACTTTTTAGCTAAATTTTTATTTGAACCGCAGTCCGTTGGTAAAGTTTCCGTCTAGATTGATCACTTCATCTATTTGTAATCATTACAGAACTTTTATAGCATTGTCCATGACATCCTTCGTTTTGTCAAATCTGTAAGATTTTTGAATAATAGTCGAACACTCGAATTGGATCATGCACAAAGTAAAATAAAGTGCTAAGCAATTTATTATAAGAGGTGTTATCATTATAGAGAGAACAATACAAACAAAAACTCGGGGTTATAATACCTTGAGGGCTGCATTTTGAGCAAGAAGCTGTTCATAGTCACTCCTAAGGCGGCCCACTTCTGCTCTAAGAGAAGCATTCTCATCCTTTAAACCTTCAGCTCGTTGGGCTAGCTCATCACATTCCGCCTGTCCCGACACACATAACGGATATTATGAAAGAAACTGAAGGACGCCCAATCCAAATCACAGGTGTTTTGAATGATAACAAATTGTTTACCTGCTTGCGCAGTCTGGATCTACGAGCAGATTCCCTATTGGATTGCTTCCTTCTCTGCCTTTTTAGCTCCCTTTCATCCTGAGATGAAGCATCAAGCAATACGATTAGAAAAAGCCCTCGCAACTTTATTCTCTTGCGTTTCGTAAAAAGTTAGAACTTGTTGAGGCTGCCAGATATTGCATTATTTGCATACAAGAGCCAAATAAGATACTTGATTATTTGCTTAGTCAAAATGGTCCGTATAACTTAAAAAATGATATAAACTTATGAAATTGTTCACAAATCGAGAACTACATTGAATATTGTTCAACAATGCAGAAACAACATCTAGACCCTCCTTCTTCGCACAACTTTAAGAGCAAATGGATTATCGATATCCAATTGGCCACAAGTCACTATAGATAATACTTATTCATGAAAAGGAATATTTATTTTTCATTGAACTTCTAACAAGAAATCTTTTTAGTAGAGAAAATTTAGCTGAAAGTATTGGTTACGAAATGGATGCAAATAGAGCAAACAAAATAGAACAAAAATGGAAGTTTATATAATTTGGGGGAATGGAAAACCGCTTGGAATGTGGAAAGTACAATGATTGTCCAAAAAGGTGTAGTTAACCCTCTCAGGAGTGGAGATACATGAAATTCGTCCAAAAACGTTCAAACATCATTTAGGTCCCTAAACTTCCAAAGATGCTTCCTTTGTCACATCCTCCTAACATTTCAGTTTAGTATATCAAGGGAATAACCTCCTAAGTACCTATTATACCCAGCCTCTGACAATTGTAAGGGCACAAAAAATCTACCAGCAACAAAAAAAACCTCCTGAATTCAGAGTCTGACTTAGTTTGATGTGAATTATATAATCAGGGAAACCCATAATAGAGATGGTTATTTGGTTTCAAATTAATTGTCATTTATGTAAGAAATAGTGATATTAAGAATTATACTTTGCACCAGCATTACTTATTAAAACTTCAGGCTATTATTAGCTCCCTGTTTGACGCAGTAGTAGGGTTTCCATGGTTTTAGATGGAACGTTATTCCTTGACAACTCTACAACTTTCAATATATTAAATATATAATATAATTAGAGAGAAAATAAGAGTAAAAGATGTTAAACCTGTAGCCAGATCTGTGACTCCCTTGCTCCAGGGGCCATTGCCCCTGCAACTTGACCAGAAGCTACCTTCCCATGCATTGCAGGCATATTGGGCGAATTTGCACCATTCCAGTATTCCATACCAATATTTAAGTTGGTCGCTGGACCAGCCACTGTTTGGTTGACTGGTGCATTTGGTCCTCCATTTGCAGAGTTCCCATTCTGAGATCCTTCACCCGTGGCTAATAAATATGGAATGGCAGTTGCTTCAGTAACAAAAGATAAAGAACAAAACTATAAACTGACTATAAGACACACTCAAAACCCCAACCTTCAATAGAATCTTGCCTCGATCCTGATTTCATTTGCGAGCCCTGCAATATTTTAACACGCAATAAAAATCTAACTGATAGTAAAGTATTAAAATCAAGAAAAGGAGCAAGTACATAACACTTACATTTTCAGAATTCCCATCACTTCCTTCACTTGAACCTTCACTTCCACTCTCAGCACTGAAAGTTAAAGATTAAATTTAGAACATCAAAAGGAACGAATACAAAGCAACATCCAATTGGATAGACACATAATTAAAGTTTCATGATTCGATCACTATACCTTTTGGGGTAACCTCCATTAGCAGCTGCTTTGTTTTGTTCATTTTTCTTGCCTGTAATCATATTCAGACTGCCCAGACTTCCTTTTGACCTTTTAATGGGAAGTTTTTCCTTCCCATCCGGTGACTTACCATCAACTTCCGTATTGCCAGTAGTATTACCCTGCAATAATCCACAATTCATATTTTAAAAATTATGTTTTACACTCTATAAAACCCGTATAGTATAGTAGCTCAGGCAAGGCAACTCACAGAAGCTTCAGCCACACCATTTGGAGAAGGCATTGCATATGGACCGAAAGGGTAAGAACCCTGGTAAGAGACAAAGAGAATTTTACAATTATCATCTTTTAGGAAATAAGAAATTTCAGCAAACCAAGTTATTATGATTAACAAGATGATACCGGAGGCATAGATGGATGAGCGTAGATGCCACCGGGAGGATACATAACATATGGATGAGGAGGAGTACCATAAGGTGGCATAATATGCTGCAAATCCGCGAAGAGATAAGAACAATGGACATAACCTTAGGATGACCGACTAAACATAGCTATTTTTTTTCAGATATGTATATGTTTGCTACTTTGCTATTATCAACTTCAAGCTACATGAACAACAAAGAACAAACTAAGACCTAAGAAGATGTTAACATCAACCAAAAAAGCTGCATTTCGTCCATATGAGGTATCAGTTGTCTCGTGCTTAACTATACATCAAGCACCATTCTGGGCCATCTCTCATCAACAATGGAAAATATTTTATGCTGATGTTATGCAATAAATCAAGCCAAGATCCCAATTTTCCAAATCATTCATTACTCACAGGACTTATGATGAACTGCTCTTTTGTTTTTCAAATATAGACCTAAATCTTCACTAAGTTAACTCTAACTTAGAATCTCACATATCTCGGATACTGCAGAAACCAGCCGTTGTAAAATGCTCAAGCATATCAAATGTCAAATGTATATACAATTGAGAAGAGTTTTAGTCACCATATATAATTGTCAAACTAGGCAGGTACGACTATAATCAAGTTTTTAGAAAGTGTCATGATGCTAATAACAGAACATGGCCATGAAAGTAAGTCCATAGATACCAAGATCCAAACTAATCAAGTATTCAAGTTTATGATACGAACATCAAATCATATAATGGTACGGCGCGCCAAAAAGTGTAACAGCCTATTTAAGCTTATCCTCCCAAACATCAAAGAAAATTCAAACTTGAGAAATTCTCTGTTGTTAAGTAACTATAAGAAACAAACCTAGAAGCTAATTAAAGATTCTATAAAGCATAGTACCTGAACCCCCCACATGTAGGGGTGAGCTTGAGGACTTGATGCCATGTACCCATGTGGAGGCATATGAGGATATGGCTGTTCAAGGTTTACATATCGCCTACGCTTAGTAAAATATCACAAAAAGAACACCAATTTGTGAAAGTTCAATTGTTTTAAGAATGCACCTGAAACCCACTCCAATCAGGATTGACTGTACCAGTCGCGGTACCTGTACCGGAAGTCTGCTCCTGAAAAAGAAAGATAAATTGCATATTAACACATTACAAGGTAAAAATACAGACACGAAGAAACGTGTACACCTAAAAAGATTTTATGGACCTAAAAGACAAAGAGAGATAAACTCACTTGTGAATTCGCCGGCTTTGACTCCTTTGTGGAGTCTTTTGCCTCCTTGGGGGATTTATCCATCTCGCTGCTTCCCATACTCAAAATGAGTACCAGTTATAGTATCCTGTAACCATCCTATTAATAAATTTGATAACACATACATTAATAACTAGAAGTAACAATAAACATAATATTAAGAGTACATGAACCGTGTTCAATTAATCATTTGAGTAACACTGGGCTAAAGATAGAAACTTTAACATTTAAACTTCCTAAAACACCATATTACGCGATGCACAAGAAAAATTGACAACAAAATTGAATACCGTACAACTACAGGCTCGGCAAAAACAGTCTTTATACAGCAAAATATCAAAACTCCACAAATCACCATATTACAAACGACTTCGCAACAAAACATAGAGGACATGCGATTTAAATAACTTACGACTACATATTCAGGTAGCAGAAACCGACTTAAAGCCTTAACATTTTACACTCAAACTCATGTTCCCATAAACATAACTCTCAGATTTTATACAGTAACAAATCTAAACATCATAAAAATCACCGAATCATAACAAACAGATACACGCCCCTCACAAACATCATACTTCCAAACAAATAAAGTCAACTACTTTCACTTAAAGGTAAACAAAATAAACATAAATTAAACTAATTTCCCCTAAAATTAAGCAAAACAAAGACAACCCAGATTAAAAAAAACAACTAATTAACCATAAAAACCTTAATTAATCTAATTTCATCCCAAATTAAACCTAAATAAACATAACCCAGATAACCAAACCACCTTAATTAACTAAATAACCCAAATTTAACATAACCCACAAAAAAAGATTCCATTAATCCAACATTGAACCAATAAAAAACCAAAATTTACCAATGAATCAAGCGTTTTGAGCTACACCAAATTGCAATAATAAAAAAACCCAATTCAAAACCCTAATTCAAGAAAGAAGGAAATTAGGGTTTGTGGTACGATCAAGATTTGAAAAATGTTGTTTAAGTGGAAGAAAGGGAAGTGTTTGTTTGATTGATGAGTTGAGTTTGATTCAACGGTAGATTAGTGATGACGTATGTAGGGTAACTTAGCCTGCCAATTGTTTAATGTTTATTTATTTATTCAAGAGTTTGTTTGATTAGGCTTGGGTTATTAGAGCAAAATGTATGGTTTAGACCGATAACAACGTCACGGCATCTCCTCTCAAAAACACACCAATCACTCAAACACTCTTCTTTCATAACGCCCTACTAAGATAATTTTTTAAACGATATAATACAAAACATCTCACCTCAATTAAGCAAGATAATTAAAGAGGAAGGGCCCAAAATAACGAAATACAAAACACATCCAAAATAAACTAAGGGCCCGTTTGGTTTGTAGATGAGTTTAGGATTAAGATTTGGATTTGAATTTGGATTTGGTTTAGGATTTGGATTTGGAGTTAATTTGTATTATATTGTTGTCAGTATGTAAAAGAATAACGAAAGGTCCATTATAGATAAGTAATTTCTGCATAAAGGGTTATGGATACAAAGGCTTACAGAGATTAAAGTATCAACAGATGAAAGACTTGTATGATGCTGTCAGAGAATCTTACCAAAAGCAAGTTGACAGTATTATTGGTTTTGATACTGATGAGGCAAAACATATGTTGTATGCAAGAAATAAAAGAAAAAGGACAACAACTAAAGACAACAATCAAAGAAGTTCAAGGATACAATTGAATTAAGAACATATACAGTTGATGAGCTAAGGAATTATCTAAGAGTTGTTGATTTTGAGCATCCAAAGTCAAAAGAAGTTGCTGATACAAAGTCTAAGATTTCTGCATTGGAAGTTGTGGAATCAAAAGAAGATGGAGATTATCTTGTTTTCCATAGAGAGGATGAAAGTTTTAGAGCATTCAACTTGTTGTGGGATATACTACATTTGATAGATAGAGAAGACTTAGTTCATCCGCATCAACAAGTACAAGCTTATTTTGAACACATTCCACCAAGATGAGTGGGTTTAATCTTGCTGGGTAATCCTTCAACTCTCTAGGATACTGAAGAAACAAGCAAGGATGAACTCTGGAATAATCAAGATAATTGGGAAATTATAAGCTGGAGATTCTTTGAATCAACAGGAGTGCATGTATTGGAATTAGAAGATGGTACCATGGTTCATATGCTAGCAGAAAAAAGATATCCTCTCACAAGAAGTCTTATGATCAGGATGCTAGAACATGGTATGGAAGTTGAAGATGAGAATGACACAGCACTTATGGTGATTGAGTTATTCATCAAATGGACAACTTTGGCAGACGATGATGCATGATTACTATATGGTTTTGATATGTATCTTTTGAATAATAAGTATTTTATTCAAAGTACTGCTAGACCAACAGTACTTTATCAAAGTACTGTTTGTAGCATAAAAACCAGTAAAGTTCTTTAATGAAAAACA
>LBNU01025773.1:84323-109251 GCA_014162995.1 Artemisia annua | reverse complement strand
TAATAATAATAATAATAATAATAATAATAATAATAATAATAATAATAATAATAATAATAATAATAATAATAATAATAATAATAATAATAATAATAATAAATATGATTTGCACACTCAAAAAAGTTATTTGCACACTCAAGGTACAAGCGGTTGAAGCAGAGTGTTTAATACTGTACAAGTATTTAATGCACAGATGGAGTATCCCAATCAATTTATAAAGGGAAAGTGTGCAAATCAATTACCCAATACATAAACCCTAATTTAACACACTCTAAAAAATCATAACAAATCCCAAATCAAAATCAAATTAACTCATGTCGGCTTATCTTTGTGATGATTACTACGATTGTGACAGGCAAGCAATGGTGGTAACTTGGACACCAACCAACCCTGCTCGACGTTTCATTTGCTGCCAAAATCAATGGATAAGTTATCAGATACGTTTTGTTTAAAGATTTGATAAGGCGAAAAGTGTACCGATTTTCGGGGGTCATTTAAGCCATAAATCGTATTTATTTGATCAATTATTGCCCTAAATCGTTCCTTTTGTCATTTTAGGTACTTTGGAGAGAAATTCTGGAAAAGGAAGCATTTTGGACGTTTTTGGAGCATAAAAGTGAAGAATTCGACAAAATACTAAAGTCTGCTGGAATAGTACCCATGACAGCGTCAAGCTTGGATGTGACGCCGTCAAGCCTTGATAAGCCAGAACGGATTTTGGGAGATTAAAGGGGGACGGCGTCAAGAAGGCCATCAAGAAACCCTAAGCACGACGAGGTGACGGCGTCACAGCTACAACGTGACGCCGTCAGATCTGTTTTTCTATATATATTCTCACAATTTTTAGTCATTAGTGTGGAACTTTTAGAGAGAAACCCTAATACGAATTTTAGCAGCTTTTTCAAGGTTTTTTTTGCCTTGAGATCTTCCATGTTACATTGAAGATAAGTTATCAATTAATCATTCAATATGTCTATGTGTTTTTTGATTCTATCTTGTTCTTGTCTTTTGTTTAACATGCTAGGCTAGGTTTTCTTTGTGTTTGCTTAGATCTAATGAAACCTAACTATTGATTATTGATTGATTGGTGTGTTGTTAATTGTATTGGATGAATGTTTATCGATGTTAGGCTTAAGAAAATTGGCTAACCTCCTATACGGTAACATGCTTGAATGTCTTAAGAAACATGAACCAAGGTGTACTAAGGTTATTTTGATTGTATTTAATGCATGAGTGAATTCTAGTGATCCCATGTTAGGAGCTTCTTAGCCGGCTCGACATAGGAGTGAAGTAGGATCTCATAGAGTTAGGGGAAGTCCGTACACACCCCTACGAATGGTATTAAGGAATACAATCCGTCATCCACGCAATTAATACACACTAATCAATCGGTAAAAGATAGTTAGGGAGTAAGGAAATCTAAGTAAACACACTTCTCTCCATATAGTTTTCACAAACATTTATTTTCTTGTTATTTTATTTTATTTGCATTAGTAGTTATTTGGGTTAGTTGACTAGCAACTAATTCCGCCCACTCCTTCAAACCCGAGATTTTTACTTGCTTTCATTAAAATATAAAAATACAAAAAGAATCTTCCCTCACCCTTAGACCTATTAGAGTAGTTTTTCAATCCTAACGACACTATTCCCCTAGAGAACGATCAATCCCCCGGTACTTGCCACTACACTATACTACATCGGTCAGGTACACTGCCTGGTGGGGATTGCAAGCTTCTCAAGATCCCTTGAGAAGTAAAACCTTTTTGCGAGGGTGCAATCTCACGCATCAAGATTATTAAGTTTAAATATTTAATATACTACATTTTTTTGATTTTAGAAATCGGGTACGAGGAAATGTGATAAATGGGATTGGTATGATCCAGAGGAAGAATGTGAGTGGTACAAGATGCATTTGTTTGAGATGTATAAAACTCTGAAACCCAATCAAAGGCGTGAGGTTCTAATTGAAGTTAATCGTCAAAGAAGGATTGAAGAATTGGAGGCAGAGTTGAAAAATGCCTTAAACAAATTGACTATCCTGTTTGACCTTATGCAAATGAATGTACAGGCAAAAAACTACCAAAAATTACCCAAAGTGACAATGATGCTTGGCTATTAGTTATCTTTTGATAGTAATTACCCGGAATTGCCCAAATTCACTTGGAGACTCTTTGAATTTTGCAAATGACAATCAAGTTTAACAATCTTTCTTTGACTTTTAACAAAGCATCATAACATAGTCAACAAAGCAACATAACATAATTAATCAACAAAAAGATAACTTGATCATATAATAATCGATAACTTGATTAACAAAGAAACATAACATAAGTTTTCTTTGAACACAAAGCAACATAACATAATTAATTAGAGTAACCTTTTTTCACCATGGTTTTGAAAGTCCAATTTAGTAATAAATAAGTTTGCTGAGGGGATTTGGGGGTCTGGTTCCTCCATATAATATATAGGGAGTTTGTTGCAAAAAAGGTCCCTAAAACGTCCCTCAACACTAAAGGTGCTAGCAGCATAAACTATCTACTAGCAGCATTAACTATGTACGTTAACATACCCAAGCACCCATGTAAATAACAATTATACAGAAACATTATTGGTAACATAGTGGTTCATACTGAATGATTAAAACATTAAAATAACATAATAATGATTCATATCATCTTACATCAGGCTAAATTCAATGATGATAATTTAAAGTTTTTTGAATGCTTTTGTAAATATCAACAATGTTTCCACGGATTTCTTCTATTTCTTGATTCCGAAGATCAACTTTGTTCTTATGCGCCAGTATGGCCTCTTGATGCTCCAGTATGGTCTCTTGGTCTTTCTTGTTCTGTGCTTCCAACCGCTTGATTCGGTCATTGTAAAGTTCAACCAACCGTTGTTCAGTACCAAATAGGCCTCCAGAATTGCATTTGTCCCAAACTTCTTGGGTTAGGCCGTGGATTTTATAATTTTCTGGCATTGGAGGAGGAGGAGAAGTATCCCTTGATGGAGGAGGAGGAGAAGTATCCCTTGAACGTTTTGTTTTCTTTGAAACAGGATTTGAAGATGATGAAGCCATTGCAGTTCCAAACAAAAATTGAATACGTAATGAAAAGATGGAAGAAGTTCGTTGTAATTCCTTTGTATTTATAGGCACACAAGAGTCGCAGTGTCACAACGTTTAAGTGTCACAACGGTTTACAATTAAGTATTTAAGTGTCATAACGGTTTACAGTTACTTTTTTATAGTTACACCGGTTTACAATAAGTATTTAACAGTCACAACGTTTCCCAATACTCACAATGTCAACATTTTAATATTTAGGGATTTTGTTGCAAAAAAGGTCCCTAAAACGTTTTAATAACTTTTTTACAGTTACATCGGTTTACATTAAGCTTGATTTATGCCTAGCAACATCAATTTATACCTAGCAGCATTAAGTTATGCCAAGCAACATCAAGTTTTGAGTTACTATAACTCTTCATGGTTTCATTTAACTTTATGTTTTAACTTTATTTCGTTTGTAAATACAAGAATTTGTAATTAGATTATAACTTTTATATTATAGTTTTAAATGATTGTTAAAAACATTTAAAACTACAATTTGTATTAAAACAGCGAGAAAATCTTGTAAATTTTTAAAAAATAAAACAATCCTATCGAAATTCATTTTTCAACTAAGTTAATCTATTTTTAGGTAATGATTAACATAATTAAAGTAGATTACAACAACTTCATTTATGTTACAAGGATAAATGTGTACATGGTTAATGGTCAAAGTTCAAATTTTAACCTTTCAAATTCCACAATTAATTTATGTCGAATTACTAGGCCTATAAAACTTTTACCTTTTTACTGCATTTCATCATTCTAAAACAATTTCTAAACACATACTTTCTAATCTGAAAATGGATCATGCAGGTTTGTGGTTTTTGTTTCTTACACAAATTTACCAGTTTTATAAAATCTCTACAAACATCTGTATTTAGATATACGTGACATCATTTTCTTTGGTCCATTTCTAATCGTTTTATTGCTTTATGTTTTACAGCGGCATCATCATCCACACCACAACAACCTGCAGTTTTGTATCTTAAAAAAATGGAGCAAATAAGGAAGAAGAAGATGAAGGATTGGGAGAAGAATCAAAAGAAGCAAAGGAAGAAGTACAAAGCAAACAAGCTCAAGGCTGCAATAAGAAGAAGGAAGAAAGCTAAACTTGATGATCAAGAAGATGAAACTGTCAGCGATGATGATCCTTTGGATCACATTAACTATGACAATCTTTATTTTGCTTATGATCAAGAGAAGGATCATAGGTTTAGCTTTTAGATTGTTTTGTTATTTCTGTTGTTATGTTTATCTTTTTTTTATTTAATGCAAGTAATGAACTGTTATTTCTCCTATTATTTTTCCTATTATTTTTGTGGCATTTTATTTTTATATATCTCAATGTATTATGTTTTTGCAATACTCATTTTCCACCAGGCAAACCGCATCCAATGCATCATTAGGAAGAGTGATATGCACAAATACAATGAAGCACTTCAAGAGGGTATGTGCTATGTTGTTAGCGGTTTCTGTGTGACAAACACTATCTTTCATCTATTCATTAATCTTGATTTATGCCTAGCAACATTAATCTATGCCTAGCAGCATTAAGTTATGCCAAGCAGCATTAAGTTCTGAGTTACTAGCATTCGCCCAAATTCTAATCCAAACAGCTTTTTCTTTGCCTTTCCTGCAAAATGTTAGTCTAGAAACAAAGAAAACACAAGCCATAACATAAGAACAATGATCACAATTAGACTCAAACTAGAGAGACTATAAAATCCATATCTAACCCCTCAAAATTACATAAGTTATCAGAAATGTGTGACAATATGTATCGAATTGTGACTACACTTAAATAATGTGTGACAAAATATGACTCTATGATTTAGACACCTAAATAAATACTTCATGTGACCATATATAACATCTTGAATTTAGTCACACAAACACTTAATGTGACTAATATCAAGGTTAATGATAACTGAGTTCACATTTTGCTATAAATAATAGTCACATGAATATTTCACAATGATAATTTTGAATGTATTGGTCACATATAATACCCTTATAACGTGGCCATAATCTTGATTTAGATACAAATTTGTGATATGGTGTGACTATTGTAAAGCCTATAGTCACATGATCGTGCTAAAAATATATGTGACTATACACATTAGGATTTGGAAAGCAAACACACACTAAACGTTAGACACACATATTAACTTATGTGATCATATGCATCGAATTTTCGTTACACTTAATCATGTTTGTATGGTTTAGTGTGACCATATATGACATTTGGTCACACTCTTCAAGTGTGTGACATATATTTGTCACTCTTAAATGCATATCGTGACTAACGCTTCAAACTGAATTTTTAGTTGTCACACATTTCAAATTCACATGTGGCTAACTATTCAGCAAAGAATAGCAGTCACATTTATATAATGTGTGACAAACTTGACTATATAATTTAGCCACATACGCAAGTACTTCATGTGACCATATATCTTTTTTGGTCACACTGTTCAATTGTTTGACATATATTTGTCACATATGTATATCTATAGTGTGACTAATGTTTCGAGCTGATTTGTATCAGTCACACGTCCCGAATTAAAAGTGAATAAAATGTCGAAAAATATTTACCAGTTACCCTCTAGTCACATATATACACCAATGTGTGACATATATTTTACGAAATGGTCACACAAGTCGGATCAAGTGTGGCTGTTTATTTAAGGCTGGTACATTTAGTCACGTAAATATGTTGCTGTGTGGCCATTCGAAATACGCTATGTGTGACGAAAGGCCATATTTGTACTAGTGTATCTGTCTAGAATGATACGGCGCATCTCCTTGATTTCAGTAGACTTTTTCCATCTTGATCAATTTGCTCCATATTTCGTCCAAAATCGCTAAGTTTCACCAATTGCTTGTTTTTTCCTAAGAATTACTAAGGTAAATGATTAAGTTCCAATTCTCATATATAATATAATAAAACAAGTCAAATAATTAGGATAAATGATGATAATATAATGTACTTATTTGATGTCATCAGTTAGCCTAGTTATGAAATTGCATGGAAGTTTGGGTAGTATCTAGGAAGCTAGGAGAATTAACCATAGGACCCTAGTGAATCACGTTGCGAGTAGTGATAAGAATTGACCATAGGGCGATCACTATCTTGCGTGAGAATTTTACCCAACTATCACCTTCCAAACGGAAATGCTTAAGAAGTTAGGGGAAACCTATGATCCGAAAGGCCGGGTTTCATTAAATAAGTCTCATAACGTAGCGGCACTTAATGACTCTTCCGTAGGGTAAAACCACGAACTCTCATCATCATTTTGGTTACGGAATAGGACGCTATGGAAAATAGGCTAGACAAACTGACCATAGGAGTTTAGTAACTTAAACCCCCATGTGGAGCAATAGAAGACATTAATTAGAAAACGTAGTTATAACGTAAAAAGATTAGTAACTAGGCTAGCACATTTCTCTCTATTGATTACATCTTCCACTTTCATTCGCTTTTGTCTTTTATTTCATTTCATAGTTTAATTAATTAAATCATACAAACCCCTTTAAAAAACCAGTGACATTAGAACTTAAATTAGATCCACACCCATAGCTCTTGGGACGACCTCAACTTTACCGAATACTACACTACACACGACCGTAAACTGACCGTTAGTGCGTTAGGTAGTCCACAGGTAGACGAGAACTTATAAATATTAAAACTTGGTGAGAAATCCTGCATCAAGTTTTTGGCTCCGCTGATGGGGAGCTATATTAGGATTTTGTTTAAGTTTTAAAATTTTTGTTTTATTTTTCATCCCATGATTTCTTTTCAAGTTTCAGGTACCATGGGTGAAGTTGACATCGATATGCTTACCCTCGAAGAATACCTCGCTTTGACGCGAGAAGAGCAAGGGCCTGGTGTGGTTAGGCCGGCTATTGGAGCTAATGTTTAGTTTGAGATCAAAAACCAGTTCATAAGGGAATTGAGAAAAGACCCCTTTTTTTAATAAACAAGACCGAAGATGCTCACGAGCATATTGATAATGCCTTGTACATTGCAAGCCTTTTCAACATTCATGGAATTTTTCACGATGCGGTCATACTCCGCGTATTTCCTATGACACTAACAAGAGCTACAAAAAGATGGATTGATAGGTTGCCTACTAGAACCATCAATACATGTGATCTCCTCAAGAGAGCATTCATTCAACGGTATTGCCCTCCATCAAAGACAGTAAAACAGCTTGAAGAAATTCACAACTTCAAGTAAGACAGTGATGAGACATTGTATCAAGTTTGGGAAAGGTACAATGATCTCCTTTACAAGTGCCCAACTCATGACCTCAACAAACAGAAAGTGGTCAACATTTTCTACAAGGGAATCAACATTGCCATAAGGCAAATGCTTGACTCTCAGGGCAGATCCCTGGGATGACTCCTCTTCAAGCCCTTACAGCTATTCAAGACATGCCAGATCACTCACAAAAATGGTACGATGGAGGCAGTGGTAGAAATATTGGTGGTAACATGGATGGTATTTCATTAATCACCAACAAACTTAAAAGTCTTGACAGGGACACGAAGAAGCTAAACGAAAACGTGCATGCTATTCAAGTAGGATGCGAAACTTGTGGAGGAGCTCGCCTAGCCAAAGAATGCCACTAAAAGAAGAAGTCAAGAGAATTGAGGAAGTCAAATATAGAGAATCTAGCAGACCATTTCTCATAAACGGAGGCAACGGAGCTAAGTACGGTGTGGGACCTCAAGGGTATTACACCAGGATTGATAACCGACCTCCGTACGAGACTAGGAAACCCAGCCTAGAAGAAATCGTCAATAAACATATTGAGGATTCTTCAAGGAAGAATGACAAGTTCAAAGAGTGGATGAACAAGATGAAAGAAGATACGGAAAGGAACTTACGTAATTAAGATGCCGCCATTAAAAACTTGGAAACTCAAATTGGGCAGGTGGCTAAAGATGTCCAAAAAAAATTGAGGTGACAATAGGAGAATGCAAGGCCATCTTTACACAAGATGAGGTTAGTGAAGCAAAAAGTATTTCTGACTTTAGCAATGAATTTTTTGGAGCTAACTACTTGTAGGAAAATGAATGAAATAGTACATTCAAAGGAGTACCTTGCCAACTACCTGAGAAGGAACCAAACTCAGGAAGATTTCTGTTGCCTTGTACCATCAGTAATTGATATGTGTAAATTCACATATCTTTTATTCGTCATTTTAAGACTAAAAAGACCAAAAACACTAACGAAATGCCAAGGAAATATTTGTTTCTGTGATTTTGATTGTGCAGTAATGGAATTATCAAAAACGGACTCAAAACAAGACAAATTAACCAAAAACGAGCACGAGACGGAAGAGAGTAAACAAAGTCAAAGCCCGGGATTCCAAAGGCAAAGCTGAAACGAGAAAAGTCAAACTTGGTCCTTATACTTCCATGAATTGCCAAATTAAGTCCTTGGATCAAGTTTTGTACATTGGCAGATTTAATCCCTGAAGATTCAAAGTTTACATGATTGGTCCTTGATTACATTTTATTACAACAAATCTGGTCCAAGTTTCTTTTATAAACCTAAACCCAACCCAATATCCTTTACAAAATCCCAAGCCCAATCCCACCATAAATAAACCCGGCCCATTCCCAACCATTTGACCCGGTCCAGAAAACAAATAAATATATAAAAAATACCAAACGCGCCTTTATTCTTTTCCCAATCCTTTTCCAGTTTATGAACCCTAATCCCTTATCCCTTCAATTGAACCTTAATCCAACCTCGTATTAAAGGGCTTTTCAGTCAAATCAATTCCCTGACACCTTGGCAGAGTTTCACAGCAAGGAAGAGCCACGTGGAAGCTAGAGATTGGTTGGAACACGTCATTTGAGCAAATTGAGAGCTGTGATTGGTCGAGACATGTCACAGGGGATCTAGCAACGAATATTCCAAGGAGATTCTACTTCCAGAACCTTCAGAGGACGCTCCTCTTCACAACTATATAAGAACTCCTCATTCACGAATTCAGGGGATAGCTAGTCAGTTAGGGAGTCAGTTAGATAATTAGTTGTAGTTAGTTGAGAAGTGAATTCAGTGTCTTTGTAATATTGTAGCTTGTAATCATTTACATTTCTCTAATAAAATTCAAGTTTTCATGGTAATTCACTATTATTTTCAATTTCTAGCAGTTAATGGACAAAAATTTGTTTCTAAAATTCTCTCATTAGTTTACAGAAGCTTATACAAGCTTAATCTAGCATTTTGTCTCATGGTCAATGGAAAGTCAGTGAGGGATCAATTGATGGTGATAAGAGTTGTTATAAGTGATCTGAGGTGGTGTTTTTGGTTCAGAAGGTGTTGTTAAGCCTATCTAAGAGATAGGCTAGCTTGAGGAGGTTCTCGGATAGCTGGGAACTAAATCTGTAAGATCCTCTTTGTCATTTTCAGTTTATCATTTCATTTTATTGCTTAAATGCTTAGATTTGTTTAATTGAGCTAAACACTGTTCTATTAGTTTGTTATATTCAAATTTGAGCTTATGTGATTAGTTGTCAAGATTTGATAGCTAGTTTCATTCATTTTCATTGAAATCTCATTTGACTGCTCACTTATTGTTAAGTTGTGTTTGTGAATTCCAGTTGTTAGATGTTGCATTTTATGGTTGATTTAGCTTCTATTGTTATTATTGTAACTAGTTAGACCATTAGTTCATGGATTGTTAGCTGAGGTATGCATCAGTTAGTGTAATACAATAGTTTTAGAGGTGTTTGGATCTATGAATTACCTATTGTTCTTGTAGTTGTTTACTGAGTATTTGGTTTCCTTGGTTTGCAATAGCTAAGGATAGATGGAAAACTACATAAAAACAGTGAATTTATTAGTAAAAGTCAAACATAGCTTGAAATCTCCTCACTGCCTGCACTCTTGATTATCTGTTGCAGTGAGTGTGTGTCCATTGTTGCTATTTGTGTTTTAGGTAGTGATTTTAGAAGTTAAACAAGCTAATAATAACATTTAGGAGATGATTTGATCAATAGAGATTGGAATAAGTCAAATGGCTCATGCATAGAATGAGTCAACTGTTACAGCATTTGATATCTCATTAGGTTGCTGAATTTTGCTTCAATTAGGGGTCAATTAGGATGTTTGTGATGGGGCTTTTATATTTTTTATGATCTATGGTTGGTAATTGATCTTTTGCCCCCATTAGATGTTAGTAATTAGCTTATTAGGACTGCTTATTAGGTCTCCAAAGTTAGCAGGTTAGCACTAGTTTGCTGATTTCTCACATAGATTTGCATTTGTGTATTTTAACTTGTAATCTGAGCTTGCTTGTGATGTTTGAGTAGCATTAGATGTGTTTTAGTGTTTTTCAATATTGTTGAACCTCTGGCTTATTCTGTTCCACATTTGCTTATTCATATAGCTTAATCTCAACTGCTTATTGAACTATTTGAGCATTCTGTGTGTTATTTTGATCTAAGTCTTGTTCATTAGAGCTTAATAGATTACTTGGCACCTTCAGTATAAATTTCATACAGTTTTACTACAAGTGCTTATCAATAAGCACTTGAATAAGCAGTTTATAAGCCAATAAGCACTTCTGAGCTTATTTTTCAAAATTTTATTTTCACAGAATCTTTAGAATATAATTTTAGAATTTCTGTAAAAATTTCAGATTTTTCTAATTTGTTTTACTATTTCTTTTCTATTTTCTTAGATTTAAATCATTTTAAATTCACAATAAATCCAAAAATACGAAAATAATTTTTATTTTTCTTTTAAAAATAGTTTTCAGATTTATAAGATTTTTCAAAAGTAGATTTGTATTTTTTAGACCATTTTTCCATTTACTAGACTTTTAATCATTTTTAAATAGTTAAAAAATAGTTTTTAATTCATAATAAATAAATAAAAAATAAAAAAAATATTTTTCTTTTTCTAAAAATTCTTTTTAGTTGTTTAGAGTTTTAGAAAATTGTTTCACATTTTTAGGATCATTTTTAAATAAAAGTTGCGTTTTATTTTGTACGTTACGTTTTAATATTTCACGTTTGCATTTCCGTTTTCTAATTTTAGATCTTTGTGCATATATAGCTTGTATTTTGTGCTCTATTTGATATATCTTAGTGCTATTTGAATTCCTTTTACACTATTTTCACTTTACACCTTTCACAAACACGGTTTATCAATCACGATAAACAATTTTCCATTTAACCTTCACTGAGACACGACCCGAGTGATTTCTTATTTGTTGAGAAATTGCTTGGTTATTATATACTATACTATTCACGACACATCAGTAATTTTAATATATTTGCTTTAGCCGATCTTGGAGCAAGTGTTAATATGATGTCTTATTCGTTATCCAATCAATTAAATCTAACTAACCTTAAGAAAACAACAATGATGGTTGAAATGGCGGATATGACTAGAAAAGCAACAAGAGGTATAGTTGACAATATATTGCTCTAAATTGGTAGATTCTTATTCCCTGCCGACATTTTGGTTATTAACATGATCGATTGAACATCAAAACAATAACATAATTCTTGGAAGGCCACTTTTGGCTACGTCGGACGCAAACATTAAGGTTTTTGAAAAACAAATTACCTTAGGAGTAGGAGGGAAAGGATGACATTTAATAATGATGGGTCTTTATACTCAACCCTTGCATCTTCTAAGGAAGTTTGTATGATTAGGGCATCTAAGGATAAATAATCTTTTGACCCACTAGGGATAGCCACAGATTTATTTTTTTATGACTCACCTTTGTGTTTGAAATATGATGAAAAAGAACAGGTTATATTTGATCGGTGGAGGGATATATTTTTTGAACCTAGCACAGCAATATTAATCGATCACTACTGCGAACATGTGATGGTGGAGAATGGAGAATCCGTCCAGGCATGGCCATCCTACAACTCTTTTGAGAACCATCGTAACGGAGGCAGATTAGGAAAACTAGATGATGATAAAAGAGCGCAAGTAGAATGGACTTGTTTCCACGGATAGAAAGACTAGATATTGAGTTTGGGAATTTATCTTTTCTTGAGTTTGGG
This sequence comes from Artemisia annua, assembly GCA_014162995.1. Classification (NCBI taxonomy): domain Eukaryota; kingdom Viridiplantae; phylum Streptophyta; class Magnoliopsida; order Asterales; family Asteraceae; genus Artemisia; species Artemisia annua. The sequence continues at coordinate 97,097 of LBNU01025773.1, read as the reverse complement.
AATTTATCTTTTCTTGATTGGTATAAAATTAGGTACAGAAATACAACGATTAACGAATGAATCATTAGGAGATTCCAACGGGACTTCAAAAATTATCATCTTGCCTTAGAACATGAAAAATAAGATTTAGTTAACGAATGCACAGGAACAAGCTTTGTTATGGGAAAACCACCTGATGAAGATGTTTACTCAGCCAAAGCAGGGGAATGTTCCAAAGGTCTCCCTTTAAACAACCTTTACAAAGAAGAGCCACATTTTAAGATTAAGGTTATTAATCAAGAAAGGGAGCTTAGGTTAAGAATTTGGTTTGGCACTACAAACATTGACAAAGGAGTGAAGCTAAAAGTGTTCGTAGAATGGATGATCGACAGCTATTCGGATGAATCCGATACACCTAAAGGAGAAGACGACCCCTATGACCGAAGTTTTGAGAAATTCAAGTCGGAATTCGAAAGAGAAGTTTTGCAACTTCTGGATGAATATGGATTAAGAGTAGGTAAAAAAGGGTACATGTTGCAAGATATTTGGGAAAAGTGCGAAAAACTTTCCAAGAAAGACATACATTCTGGCATGAAAAAGAATTGAAAGAAATGGAGATACATAGCTGTGAAATAGAAGGAATTCGGTATGACCCACCAGAAGTCAAGCTTAAAACATTTAAAATGCGAAAATATACAATTGAAGGAGTGGGGAGCTTCATATGCACTGAAAAAACAAAAGATAAGCAACACCCAGTTGGTCGTATGAATGGAGAGAAATTTAAGAAGATGATCAGGGAGGAGATCAACACCAACTTTGGTGTGGAACCAACATAGGAACCGTGGCTTTGAGTCTAACTTAAAGACTCGTTAATAAACAAAAGTGCTTTTTCAGGAGACAACCCGAACTACCCCTTTTCTTTCCTTTTTATTAGTATAGTTTTGTTTGGTATGTTTTGTTATGACTTTTTGTAGATTTGGAGAAAGGAGGATCGCTTGGAAATGCACCATGGAGTCTTTCATTCCTAGAATCTGTCTCAGAGAGTTTCTACAGCGTAACCATATGCTGAGGTTACGTCGTAACCATCGTTAGATTTCTGCAGTATTGTCAGGTTTCATTACTTACGGCGTAACTCAATTCATGAGTTTATGCCGTAACTTTCTCCTGTACCAGAAATTTTTTAATTTTTAACTAGCAAACATACTTTAACCTTGTATTAGTTTTTAAATTAACTTTGCGGGTGTGTTCCCTGTAAACCCTCACGAGACTTCACTCGTCCACTCGGGACACCGAGTGATTTAAAAGGCTTGTTGCATACGCTAAATGAAACCGTGATTCCTATAAAAGTGAGTTAGGATTTTATTTTCTTTTTATTTTTAGATTTATGCTTGTGGGTAGTGACGTGATTTCAGGAAATTGGAGTTTGCTCATTAGGCGAAGCAAAGGCACGTTTTTCTCAAACATGATCCTTCTATCATTTTCAAGAGCAAATTTTAAGGGAGTTCTCGTTCTAATTCTACCCTTCTCCTCTATTATTGCATAATTACGTACAAAAGGGACTTTGTACATTTCAAGTGGGTGGACGGGAGTAGAATTATAACTTGATCTTTATATTGCCCATTTTTCTAGTTTATTTTAAAAAATTATGCCACTTTTAAATTTTTAACATGTTTTTCTTAACCTAACTAGAATGTTTGTTGTTTTTTTTAACTTAACTTCGTGGGTTATCCGTTAGGTTTGATTATTTTGGTTGTTTATGTTTATCGGTTGTTAAACCGAGGCCATTGATGTGTTTAGATCTGAAAACCATTCATGGTTGTCGGTGTTTCATGTTCATATTAGGTTTTTTTTGTTGCTAGATTTATTTAGAAGTGAAAATAGAGGCCGCTGAGTCAACTAACGATTTATGTGTTTGAACCGTTAAGATCTGTGGTGGTTTGCATATTTATTGTGTTTGTTTATCTGGTTTTGTCATATCTGTGTTTGCAGTTTTTGTTTGAACCTGGATGTGTTTGAATGATTGAATCTATTGTTTATATTATGGGTTTGAACCACGATGTGTTTAAACCTGTGGCTTTTGTTGGTAGAATGCCCTGATGAATCTATGGTTTATCATGGTGGCTTGTAGATATTATTTTGGATCATTGACTAATTGTCACATTTTGTAGATATTATTTTGACTAATTGTTGGTAGACTGCTTAGCCAAAGAAAAAGAAAATGCATATACTTTCAATTTTCTAAAAGTTAGACTTAGACCGTTTATCATGGTGGTTTGTAGATATTATTTTGGATCCTTGACTAATTGTCACATTTTGTAGATATTAATTTGACTAATTGTTGGTAGACTGCTTAGCCAAAGAAAAAGAAAACGCATATATTTTCAAGTTTCTAAAAGTTAGACTTAGACCGATGACTTGCAAACAAGGCCAAGAATCTTTTCGTATAAAAGTAATGGGAAACGTAAAATTTGAAATACGTTTTCTGTTTCGAAATTGAAATGATAGTAAGCTGATATATTTTGTAAATAAAATTTAAGATGTACAAACAGTTGTAGCTTGAATGTTACCTATTAATTGATTTACAACCTTAGACCAACCTAGACCCTTGGATCATTTGATCAACGGTGGTTAATAATCCATGATGGCATTTATGTAAATAATTTATATTTTTTTTGCTGGAAATTTAGTAGCAAGGGTATGATAGTAAAAAACCATATATATTTTCTTTTTGATTTTTTCATTAAAAAACATTTTGTAATTTTAATTAACTTTTACGAAGTTGAAATAATTGAAATTTTCAGTAACTTGGGAATGTCTTTCCTCGTAGATTTTTATTTATTTATTTATTTATTTATTTATTTATTTATTTAAATGAGTTGTGCATGTATGCACTTTTTCATTTTATGAAAATCTCATTAATATTCTATATAAACAATATTTTCTATTATGGCATTTAGCATTCAATTCTTTAGAATTCATATTATAAACCGAAAATATAAACATTATGTATAAATTTGATATCTCATGAAATACAATTCAAACCCAAATGTCTAAAAGAATAAACAAATACATTTTATTGATTATACATGTGTGCACTCTCATGATCTATTGTATATACGTGTATTCACATTCATCAAATGCACTTGTATCTTATACTGCAGTTGTGGCTTTACACCTTTGTCATGATCAACTTCTCTTTAAAAAGTATGTACTTGTTGAAAACATATGTGCACTCTTAATATTGGTCATGGTTATCAGCATTATCAAACATGCTCAATACCTGAAAGTACAAACAATTGTTAGTTTTTTTTTATCATAAACAAATAGCAAATATATATGCACAATCTAAACACATATGCACAATCAGTTACGTATATGCATACATCTTTTCTTAAGAAAGTACAAACAATTGTTAGGTTTTTTTTTATCATAAACAAATAGCAAATATATATGCACAATCTAAACACATATGCACAATCAGTTACATATATGCATACATCTTTTCTTAATTTTTATCAATCTTAAAACATATATGCACACCCATTTAATTTATTTTATAACATTCCAATAACTTTATGTTAACCTTATAACAGACATGTACACACCTTTCTGATTTTATACTAGCCATAAACCTAACAACACTCCAATAACTTTATATTAACAGACATATATGCACACCCCTTTAATTTATTTTATAGCAGCCATAAATCAGATACGCAACATTCCAATAACTTTATATTAACCTTATAACATACATGTACACCCCTTTCTGATTTTAAAACATATATGCACACCCCTTTAATTTATTTTATATCAGCCATAAATCAGATACGCAACATTCCAATAACTTTATATTAACCTTACATGCACACCCCTTTCTGATTTTAATACACGATGATAGTTTAAGAACCTAACTGTGTAGATGTTTTAAGTAACCCATGTAACTTTCGCACAAATAAACTAGGAATGTAATTAGTTGCATAAAAAATATTAACAAAACCTTTTATCGATTTTTAAGCTTAAACAAGCTGCTCGTTAAACATCACAATGTACCTTTTTCCTGTATTAGCTTTTTCCAATCAAAATCAACATTCTCACTCACTTGCCATCCATACTCCTTTGCGTCCTACACATGCTGAAACTAGGATCAATTAAAAAATGAAAAAATTGCAGTTCCATTCTGCAGAAAGAGCTTAGAAGGAAAACAACCAAGTAACATTACATACAAAAATAGCATTTAGAAAACCAAATTCATTCAAATAATATGCAATTATATCAACCTAAAACACATATGCACTAGAACATATGAGTACCATTCCAAAACACATATGCACTCTTTATTTAGGTCATGGTCTCCATCTTTATAAAAGATGTTCAATACATGAAATTATAAAACAATTGTTATTTATTTTATCAAAAACACATATGCACAATCTTTACTTATTTCATAACTTTATTTTTTTAACATATCAAATAATGTAACACATATGCACACTTATTTAACCAACAATTGCACCTGTACTAATTAGAATAACATGGTTTAAGAAGTATTTTTTTTTTCTGACCAATAACTCCCATTTAACTTAACACCTATTAACCAATAGAAACCCATATCCCAGAAATAAAAACTAGTAGATCTACACAAAACGAACCAAACCCTATAAAAAATGTATAAAGATCGAACCTGCGAATATTTTGTAGACCATGAATAAGAGGAGGCGTTAGAAAAAAAATAGTTTATCTGTTCACACAATTGAAAAAAACACGGACACTAATTCGACTTGTGACCATCGAACCTTTTACTTATTCGTCTTTTTGTGATTGCGACTTGATTATACGGCTGGGACTATTAAATTCAACCCCGAACAAACTCGAGATTGCGATTTGATCAAGGTGATTGTTGTGGTGAATGATAAAGGTGAATTAGGGTTTGAGAGGTGAGAGAGAAAGAAGCAATATATTAGATCTAGAGAGGAGAGGCTGAAGGTTTTTGGCAGTTTTTTTTTTTTTTGTGTGGCCGAATATTAGATCTAGAGAGGAGAAAATGCAGGTTTTTGGGGGTGAGTTTCTAGGTTTCTAGCAGCTTTTTAGGATATATACGGTTATTGTATTTATTATTGATATATTGAAATACCATAAATACCCTTCGAAAATAAGATGATTTAAATAAAAAGAAAGTAATTTTTTAAATTCTGATTGGTTAAGATTGGTACTGTAAAGTACTCTATATAAGAATGGTACTGCATGGAATACATCACTATATATACATACATANACATACATTATATATATAATATATAGTATATAGTATATATATAATATATAAACGAATAAGTAATAAATAGCGTTCGGGGTTGGTCACAAGTCGAATTAGTGTCCGTGTTTTTTCAATTTGTAGTGAACAAGATAAACTATTTTTTTTCTAACGCCTCCTCTTATTCCAATGGGTATCTAACAATAATATTTTACGAGGTTCGGATCTTTTATACATTATTTTATAGGTTGGTTCGTATTGTGTAGATTCTAACTAGTTTATTATTTCTGCGGATATGGATTCTATATTGGTTAATAGGTTTTAAGTTAAATGGATTATGGTCAGAAAAATATAAAATAAATACTTCATATAAACCATGTTATCTAATTAGTACAGGTGCTTATAATGTTGGTTAAATAAGTGTGCATATTGTTACATATATTTAGATATGTATTAAAAAAAAAAAGTTATGAAAAATAAGTAATAAGATTGTGCAGTATTGAATCCATATAGAATAAAGAACTTCGATTCCTTGTTTCTTACTTGATATTAGAGGTCGAATGAAAACCATCCAATTGCAGGTAATGCCAAAATATTTCTATTTTGTGAGGATGAATCAAATAAGGGTTTCCTTAGAAAAGGATTCTATCAAAAAAGATTCTATCAAAAAGGATTCTATAAAAACAATGATAACTAGATACGAATAGAATAAGAAAAAAAGGAAATAAAAAAACATAGTATAGAAAAGATATCCAAAATGATATAGAAATCATTATCCTACCCTTATTTTTTATTTCCTTAATTTAATTGAATTTCATTTGATTAGGGCAAAACCTCTGCCTTTTTTAAAATATCCTGAACAGTTCCTGTAGGTTGAGCACCTTTTTCAAGGAAATAGAGAATAGCGGGAACGTTTAAATAAGTTTGATTCTTGATCGGATCATAAAAACCCACTTTCTGAAGATCTCTTCCTTCTCTTCGGGATCGAACATCAATTGCAACGATTCGATAGACGGCTCATCGGGATAGATGTAGATGAAAAAGAACCCCCCCCCTAGAACCGTATAGGAAGTTTTCTCCTCGTACGGCTCGAGAAAAAATGATGTTTTATCTATGGATAAAATTTGAATTAGAATAAATAGAAAATCTGTAAAATGAATTAGTCTATAATATAATTTCAAATTTCAATTTAACTCACAGTCATTTTTATTTAGCTGCGTTGCTGAAAAAAATTCATTTGTACTCATAACTCAAGTTCAATAATATAATAATTCTCCAATATATTAAAGAATTTTCTTTAAGATATTTTTTTATTGAGTGGTCTTTAACCCACCGTTTTTGTCTCATTGAAAATTTATTTGGATTCTTTATTTGGATCCGTGAGACAATTGAAGTGGTGTTTCCTTGTTCTGGGATCCTTTCTTTTTGTTTTAAATCATTGGATTTAGACATTACTTCGGTGCTTCTTAATCCTTTCAAAATGGTAGCAACATACCCCTTTTGGGATTTCTTTCTATCAAAGAATCATACCAAGGTTGATTCATGCGCGATATACTGTCGATCGAAAAAGTTTTAGCCGTTCCAACAATTTTGAAAATTTGTTGGAATGGAATCCTTTCGATTTCTATATCGAATATATACTTACGAAGTTGTTCCAATTTATTAATTGGCATTAACCCTAGATTGTTGCCCCTGAGAAATTAATAAATACTTTCTACTCGAGCTCCATCATGAACTATTTACATTAGAACCCAATAAAAAAAGAAGGGTTCTAGTAGAGTAGAACAAATGACGTCGAGCCAAGAGCACCTTCATTCCTATATAAAATAGCGGATGTAACAATAAGAATCCACACCAGATCATGTCATTCAAGTCGCACGTTGCTTTCTACCACATCGTTTTAAACGAAGTTTACCATAACATTCCTCTAATTTGGAACCAGTATGGAATTGATTCAATTATGGAATCATGAATAGTCATTGGTTCAGTCGGTACAGAGACATAGTTATTTATATTTAGTAGAGAATATCTACACAGATAATAAAGATTTTTCTGAAGAAATTTTATCAAAATGCCGTCTTTTTTCGTCTGAATAGAACATTTTTCTATCAATCTCTATCTCAAAAAAATCTAACAGAAATATTAAGAAATCCAAATAAAGAAATAACATAACTAACAGAAATCGCACAAATAAAATAAATAAATTCTATTTGGCTCTGCTTCTTCAAGTGACTCAATAAGATAGACTGACCATTTTGAACTTCCCAACCTAGAAGGAATAATTACAAATCTTGATAGTTGAAAAAGTTTTCTACTTCTACATCATTCTTTGAGTGAAGTTTTACTCCTTTTTATTATCATAAAAAAGCAAGATCTCTGTGTTCTTTTCAAATGGAATTGTCAATGATGCAAAGCAAATAAGCTAAATAGATCGAACAACAAAAAGAAGTATCATTGTTCAATATTTAAATTTTCATATTTTAGGGATGCAATTTAGTTTTCACAAAAATGGAAACACTATTGTCAATCAAATAGGATAACCATACATACCTATAGGCTAAGCACTTCCTCTTTTTATATGTTTTTTCATATTTTTTTAACCTGAGGTTAACTAATCTTTCTCCATCTATGATCTATGCCCCATTTTCTATGGGTCACAAAAGGGTTCAGTTACTTTTGCATGTCATTTGAACTCGATTTAGTTTGGTTTGTGAAAAAGTCAAATATGATTCCGCAAAGAATAAAAAAAAAGTCTATCCAAACCTTGAAACAGAACTTTGTTGAACAAAAAAGAAGTATTAGAATACAATGGATATGCTCTGGGACGGAAGGATTCGAACCTTCGAATAGCGGGACCAAAACCCGTTGCCTTACTGCTTAGCTACGCCCCATTTCTATTTTTATGGGATACTTATTCTATTAAAGAATAATATTGGTATTAAGTGTTCGTCAATTCCAGTCCAACTATAGAAAATCTTTATTCTTTATAGAATCTATTATAGATTCGTGCTAGGATTTTGGCATGTGTATCTCTAGAATCTATTATAGAAAATCTTTATATATATATATATATATATATATATATATATATATATATATATATATATATATATATATATATATATATATATATATATATATATATGTACATATAGAATCCGGATCGATTGAGAAGACTTTTAGATTGAGAAGAAATCATATTCACTCATCTCATCAAACCAATAAAGGGCATGATGGGTATTATACAACTTTTGTTAATTACATTTAATTACAATTCAGACATTTAATTACATTTATTTATGTACACTTATGAGGGCAAAAGTTTTTTTTTCCAATCACGACAAGGATGGATCATTTGCTTTGATGTTAAAATTCTACTTTTGAATATTTTTATACAAAATTTTTACGTAACACATATTTTTTATATTATAAAATATATTGAATCACTATTTTATTAAACATCATAATTTATTTTTATTAATTAGTGAAGGTTCTTTTTTTCTTATTTTTATTTTTTTCCCAATGAGTCAAGAAAATATCATTAGTTTATTTACTAGTCTACAAATTCGAATGTGATTCAAAATACAACACGTTCTTATAGTGTTTCACTAGTTCGATTATGAATCACTAATTCGAATATTTAGTTTACTCAACTTTTAAGTATTTATTATATGATTCAAATATCGATTACAACGATCCAAAAATATGATGCTTTAATAAGTAATTACAATGATTCAAAAACCAATAATTCATAAGTAATTGCAATGATCCAAAACTTAACAAAACTCAATGATTAAGTTATTATTTAGTTTACTCAACTTTTAAGTATTTATTATATGATTCAAATATCGATTACAACGATCCAAAAATATGATGCTTTAATAAGTAATTACAATGATTCAAAAACCAATAATTCATAAGTAATTGCAATGATCCAAAACTTAACAAAACTCAATGACTAAGTTATTATTTATTTATAAAAATTCACAACATTTAACCCATGATTCACATGTTTCAATATTGAATCTATGAATTACTGATTCATATATCGAATGCTTAAATAAAAAAGTTATGATTCAATGATTCATATAGTTGAACGATGAACTAGTTAATGATAAAGTTAAACATAATTCATATAGTAAACACATGATTCATATATTTATATATTAGAGATGATAGAATGATAATATAAACATAATTCATATAGCAAACACACGATCACATATTTAAACATTTGCGAATCTTTTGTTACTTTTTATATAGATTTTCTCAGATCCATGATAAAATAAAAATATGAATCTCAAAATATATGGTGAATTAGGAAATAGAAGCTAGGGAAATTACGAACAAAATGATGATTCATTGGGAAAAAAAACTCCGATCAACTAGAAAATTTGTAGAGCAACATTGAAAGTGCATTTATTATCAAATAAATTATGCATTGATGCAATTACAATATTACCCTTAATTACTAACAATTGGATGGCTATGATCTCTTCTCAACCTTCTCAATCTAAAACTCTTCTCAATAGAACCAAAGCCTGTATATATATATATATACTAGCTTCAAGACCCGCCCGATGGGCGGGCTAGTCTCATGAATTTAATTTACTAAAAATTAGAAGATTAGACATAAGATGGTTGTTTATATGAATTCACGCAATTCAATATGCATTCATCTGTTCGAAACAAAAACATATGTATCGATTCCTACACGTTAATTTGTTGATCTATGTGTCTGTGTGATAACCATCCAAACACCTCGTTTGCATGCTAATTTTATGCCAATATGATGAGTGTGCCTAGCTGCCATTCTTGAGCTTTTAACTCCATTTATATAAAATTAGGGGTGAAAACGAGCCGAGCCGAGCCCGAGCCTACCAGAGCTCGAGCTCGGCTCGTTTATATATATAAGGCTCGAGCTCGGGCTCGAGCTCGTTTCGAGCCTTATATTTAGAGCTCGAGCTCGGCTCGTGAAAAATTTCACAAACTCGAGCTCGGCTCGGGCTCGACTAATTTATATTATGTTTTAAAGAAAACAAAGTTTAAATGGAGCTCGACTCGTTTATTACATAAGGCTCGAGCTCGTTTACTACTTTTAAGCTCGTTTATACGTATAGGAAATATATATACGTATATATTTCAAGGGCTCGTTTAGGCTCGCGAGCCTACTCGAGCTTTTTATATAGGGCTCGGGCTCGAGCTCGATTATTAAATGAGCCTAAACTTAGGATCGAGCTCAGGCTCGAGCTCGTTTAGGCTCGGCTCGTTCGAGTTTTTTACCGATCCGATCCCGAGCTTTTCACGAGCGGCTCGGCTCGTTTCCACCCCTATATAAAATATATTTGACGCCGTCTTTCATAACTGGTTAAGGTGCAGTGACCACACTTTGAGGTGCTTAATGATTATTCCAACATTTTCTCACCCTTTTTTTATTTTTCTTCAGAATCAACAAAGATATACCATCATACTGAATCAGTAAACTTTGACATACATTCAGTTTAATCCATAACAACTTCACTTACACGATAATAGAATAATAATTAGTGTGTCTGTTTGGAAAATTGTAAGTTCATGATTTTGTACTCATAAGTTGAGCTATAATATAAATTCCAAGTATTGGTGTCGTATTGCCTTTGTGTTCGGTGTTCCTGATTTCAGGTTTAGCGAGTTCTTTTCTACTCTCAAAGTCTCACCCTAACGCGCAATAGTCAGCAACCTGCTTGCACAACTTTAATGTATATAAACACGCACACTATTGACACACGCATCTCAATATTAAAAGGAGTGTTAATTGACAAATTAAACCTAAGCATATTTTGAAGCTACGACAGCTATGATGGCTACAATGAGAACTTACCAGGTCACTGAAGCCATAATGGCAATCGTGGCTAGTATTTCTATACCAGCACCAATCACATATGCAATCGGAAAAGGTATGTCAAAATCAATTACACTCTGATCATATGAGGCCTGTATGAACAACAGATAAGTTCGCAAACACGTTGCAAGTGTATAGGAGACTAACTCAAGTCAATGAACTCTTACCCTTTTTGTCCAACTGGAGTCGAGTCAAAGAAGACCATTGGAGCATTGAAAATCGAATCAGTAAAGCCAATAACTTGTTGCTGTCTGAAGACCTGTAAAACCAAGATAAGAAATAAGACCATGGTCATCTATACCAGATCACACAAGAACCGTATTGATGTGCATTTTTGCTAGTGCAAGTTTTAAAATTTATAAACACGATTTATCCGATTAATTCTTTAGCACATACGAGCAAGTATACTCGTCCGGTGTAATAAAGGTGGGTAAGTCGAGATCGTCCCAAGGGATTTGTTTATTTATAGTAGAACTTGTTTATTAACAAAGGTTGTCAATCCTTGTTTGTATGAATATAGTTTTTTAAAAAGAAATCAAATAAGAACTAAGCATATACTTGTGTATAATTCCATGATGAGGTCTAGGAGTATTATTGCAATTATGAATATAAAGTTTGGTGTAAAACTTGTTATGATGCGCAACTAAAAATGAGTAGAAATACAATCGATGATGTATGTCATGTTCTAACTACTACTAAGAATTCAATCTACTAAATGACTCCTTTCGGACATATCAAGATAGTATGACAATTCTATAATCACATGGTTGTTTAGAAAATCAACTCTTTTCTTATGAATTCCTACGAATCCTTTCGGTCCTTTTTCGTGATGAAATCTTCTCAAAATCCATTTTAATAAGTAAATAGGATGGTTGTCAAGCATCATATTCCATACTAATTCGTGCACTAATGTTTTGGAATAAAAACAAGTTGAAAATCCTTTCGGACCTATTTCCCAAAGATTGTTTTTATCAACAAATTAAGCAAGATTAGATATTACTTCAACAAACTCATAAAATAGATATGTTTTCATGCATCACCTTTTTAGTAAAAGAATACTCCATAACCAATCACATCATACACACAAGTATATCACAAATTACTCCATAGCAATCATAAATAAACACAAGTAGATAATAAAACTTTCATTAAACGTAAAGTAACAATTGTTCATTATAAGAATCAAGGTGTACCTAGTCTTGAGAATTACAATGACAAGAATCACGTGGAACTATAGCAACCACACTCTAGATAAACTATTCACCACACTAGTGAACAATTCCCAACTCGAACCAAAGATTGAGACTTTACTCAACTCTTTCTGACGTTTTTCACACTTAGTAACCTTAGAAAATGAACTAGTAACACTTTAGTGTAACAATAATATTGATAAAAGATGGTACATGTAATCTAGAGGCTAAGTACTCATTATATAGCCTCATAACTCTTCTCTTCCAAGTAAAAACGTCCCATGATAGTTAATAACCAGAAATGATCAGCCACCAATGATTATGGAGAGTAAATACACCTTTAAATGCGAATTTGTAACAGCAGCAGTTCCCCAACCGATCGGCTGAAGGTCCAACCGATCGGTTGGAGTCTTTTGGTCAAATTCCAGCCGATCCGGTTGCGGGTTGCAGCCGATCGGCTGGATGCCTCC
>LBNU01025773.1:45069-78719 GCA_014162995.1 Artemisia annua | reverse complement strand
CCCCCCCCCCTCTGTGAGAAATCGGTGGTGCAACCGTGCAAACTACCACGTTGGAAAGCACCAAAAAAAAATTGTCTGTGAGATATACTAGTGTTTAAGTAGACCATGTTTGAGTGATGAAGTTGATGGTCTTACTACATTTGTTTGGTGGAGTGGTGGAGAGAGAATCTCTTGTAGCATTGAAGTTATGGTGACAAATACAATGACCATTACACTCGGTCTAAGCTAAAAGTCCTAAAATGAGCTTTAATTATGAAACATGTAAAGTTAACCATATTAATTATTCTAGCATTAGGTTAACCAATTCTTAAGTCTAACTTACACTTTGAACAGCTTAAGTGCATATTATTGTACCCGTATTGATCACTACTCTTAAAAACCACATAAACATCTAGTACATATGATATGATCATAGTCTACCATTTTTTTCAATACGATATTTTGTTTGCACTGCTTTATTTTTATATGCAAAACGTCTTTATTTCTTATCTTCTATCTAAATGCCGTATATTCCCCAAGACATCAGAAGAAATAAAGTAGCTTTTGTATCTCTTTATATATATTGAACAAAGAATGTTATTATGTTGCACACAAAGCCTACTTCGCATTCTAGCAATGGCAAAAAACATGAACGAATACACTTTTCTTTTTATCCTATCGATTTTAATCATTCACTCACTTTCCACGTTTGCTCACTCAAAAAAGTTGGACGAGAAGAAACCTTGCAAAAGATTTGTGCTCTACTACCATGACATCCTCTTCAATGGGACCAATGCTGCTAATGCCACATCTGCAGCAGCCGTGAACCATACACAGCTCGGTAATTTTAACCATGGGATGCTTGTGGTCTTTGACGATCCTATAACCAAAGATCCACACCTCTTATCTCCTCCAATAGCTCGAGCTCAAGGATTTTATTTCTATGATATGAAGACTACGTACAACGCGTGGTTTTCTTACACGTTGATTTTCAATTCAACTGAGCATAAAGGGACAATTAACATTATGGGTGCGGATATGATGATGGAGGAGACAAGGGATCTTTCAGTTGTTGGTGGAACGGGTGATTTCTTTATGGCACGAGGCATTGCTACTTTCCGCACAGATACTCTACAAGGTGATTATTACTTTCGGCTCGAAATGGATATCAAGTTGTACGAGTGTTATTGATTAAATGACATCATGCTCTCATCCTTCACTTGAGTCTCGAGTAGGAACAAGAAAGCTTCGCTTTTATGGATAGATTCGGTTATTAACCTGTGTAACTCTCTTTNTTCTTTTTATCCTATCGATTTTAATCATTCACTCACTTTCCACGTTTGCTCACTCAAAAAAGTTGGACGAGAAGAAACCTTGCAAAAGATTTGTGCTCTACTACCATGACATCCTCTTCAATGGGACCAATGCTGCTAATGCCACATCTGCAGCAGCCGTGAACCATACACAGCTCGGTAATTTTAACCATGGGATGCTTGTGGTCTTTGACGATCCTATAACCAAAGATCCACACCTCTTATCTCCTCCAATAGCTCGAGCTCAAGGATTTTATTTCTATGATATGAAGACTACGTACAACGCGTGGTTTTCTTACACGTTGATTTTCAATTCAACTGAGCATAAAGGGACAATTAACATTATGGGTGCGGATATGATGATGGAGGAGACAAGGGATCTTTCAGTTGTTGGTGGAACGGGTGATTTCTTTATGGCACGAGGCATTGCTACTTTCCGCACAGATACTCTACAAGGTGATTATTACTTTCGGCTCGAAATGGATATCAAGTTGTACGAGTGTTATTGATTAAATGACATCATGCTCTCATCCTTCACTTGAGTCTCGAGTAGGAACAAGAAAGCTTCGCTTTTATGGATAGATTCGGTTATTAACCTGTGTAACTCTCTTTGGTCTTCTTTGTAGCTAGTATGTCTTCGTACTCATCTTATGTCTCGTCTTTGTACTCATCTTATTTAGCTAGTATGTCTTTGTACTCATCTTATGTCTTATATGTCTTTGTACTCATCTTATTTGGCTACTTGCTAGTCACGTTCAAAAAAAGTGTTAAAAGAGTTACATATTGCAATATTTCTTTTCTAATCAAGTTGATGTACACGTACCACATGTTGCTAAGGCTAACTGATGTAACATATTTTAATCATTTATCTTAATAGAGTTATCATATGTACAAATCACGAGTCTCTTTATGTTATTTTCGATCTCGTTCATCATTTTTTGCTAACTGATGCAATTTAATGATTTTACAAAATAAATATCAAGAGATACATCAGTATTTTCAGCCGTAATATATATCTTAAAACCGTCATGTATCAAGTAAGCAAGATGATAATTCATGATATGTCCTATAGAATTAAGTACTAACACATGATCCTCTAGTATTAGTGTAAATTACATTTTACTTAAATACTGTTTTTATGCATTTTCAACAACAACAACAAATTAATAATAATAATAATAACAATAATAATAATAATAATAAATTTTTTTTTTTTTTTGAAACGGCAATTGTATTAAGAACCTAGCAAGAAGCTAGCATCAAGTGTTACAACGAATGGATATGGCGATACGAGGGTTAGAACACCACTCTATCGAGTTACAAAAGTTTTTGCTACATCTACTAGAAATCCAATTGAACGAGTGAAGCTTCACATCATTTAGAATCATATCTTTGTTCCTTCGGTTATTCTTGAAAGTTATCTCGTTTCTATTCCGCCAAAGAATCCAAATAGCTGATTGAATCACACCATCAAGAAGGTATGAGAGAGTAGATGTGAGATTTGCTCGATCCGCCAAGGTGATTGCCTCAAAAAGATTGGAAGGAATTAAGTTGTGAAGATTCCACCATTTTAAAATGTCGGTCCACGTTTGCTTTGCTATATGTCACAATGAACAAAGATGTGATTTTCAATTTCAAGATCATCGTCACAAACAGGGCACCGAACCGAGTGTAGATCAATTCCTCTTTTATCTAAGTTAACTCTTGTTGGAAGTCTTTCATTTGCCACTCTCCAAGTGTTGATATTTATTTTGATAGGTATGTACTTGTTCCATCTTGTTTGATGTTGAGCCATGGTTGTTGTAGAGCTTGTGTAGATATTTCTAAAAGCTTTGACCGAAAATTTTCTTGAAGCACAAGCTGTAAATTCCCATGAGTCCCGAGAGTTGCTGAGATGTAATTGAGAAACAAGATTATTTAGTGTCTCTAGTTCCTGAATTTCTTCTTCATACCGTGGAGTCCTCCTACAAACCCAAGAAAAATGAAGTCTGTAAGCGCCTGATGGGCCGATGACATTTGGAGGAGGAATAATATCTGCAAATGACCTTGGTTCTGGAATCTCCGGGGTGGGAGTAGCAGCGGGAATGGGACAATACCTTGGTGACATGTTGACTACTCGAACATCTTTAGAAACTTCAAGTTGGTATAAGCGAGGGAACGTTTCACTTAAAGAATGACCACCCAACCATTTGTTTAAACAAAACTTTGCAATTTCACCATTACCAATCTTCATTTTAAAGAGAGAAGGCAAGTCTATCCCATGAAATTGCAGGTTGTCTCCAAGCTTTGCAATGTTATACCAAGGTCCCGATTTACATCATATAATAATAATAATAATAATAATAATAATAATAATAATAATAATAATAATAATAATAATAATAATAATAATAATAATAATAATAATAATAATAATAATAATAATAAATAAAAAGAAAAATAAAAATAAAAATAAAAATGGTTTCATAATATGTCCTATAGATTTAAGTGTATCAATTTCTCCAAAAGTATTTGTTCAAGAGACCTAATGCATTATCTTTTAGAGTATGAAATATTTTGATTATATATAATTCGAATGGTATCTTTTAGGCTATGAAATATTTTGATTGTTATTAATTGATTATAAACAATCAAAATATTTCATAATTGCATTTAGTCTCTTGAATTTGTGTGGGTCGCACATCGTTGTGGCTAAAACACAAGTTTGTCATCTCCAATACTTTTAACGTTGAGCTTTTGGTGAGCACCCTTTAACAAGGACATGTCCTCGCCAAAAGGCCATATGATCCTTGCAAATGGGTCGATTGGTGCAGCGGCTTGTGCTCAAGGGTGTTTCTTTATGGTATGAAGACAACTACATTTTTCTTGTGCTCAAGGGATTTCTTTTACATTAGTTTTCACTTCTAGTGAACATAAAGGGACAATAAACGTTATGGAAGCAGATTTAATGCGGGCAAGAGTAGGGATCTTTTAGTTATTGGAGTGTTGTAGCTAGGTTCATTAAGGCCATGTGCAAAATTTTATGTGATAACAAAAAATGACACTCAAA
This sequence comes from Artemisia annua, assembly GCA_014162995.1. NCBI lineage: Eukaryota > Viridiplantae > Streptophyta > Magnoliopsida > Asterales > Asteraceae > Artemisia > Artemisia annua. The sequence continues at coordinate 74,378 of LBNU01025773.1, read as the reverse complement.
GATTTATTATACCAACTATTAAAACAAAAACATGGTATTTTTATGATCTAGCTTCAAATTTAAAAATCTATTTACAATCACATTAAGATTTTTTATTGAAAGTGAATTTTGAGGTTCTGATTATATAAACGAGATGTATATTTGGAGGCCCTATAGATTTGAGGCCATGTGCGATAGCACACCTCTCACACACTCATATACGCCTCTGAGTTGTTGGTAACTAACCATTGACACTCAACAAGATGATTTCTACTACCGGCTTAAAATGGATATCAAGTTGTACAATGTAACAACTAATTAACATGTCCTCGTGTTTTGTATAAGAACAATGGATATCAACTTGGTGATAGAAGTAAGGCATACATTTGGTTTGATAAGTGGAGCAATGAGGGACTTTGGGACGTTTGAAAATTGTTAGACAAATCACAAGTGTTGGTTTTAACATGAGGAACAAGGTGGCATAAGTGATAGAAGATGACTCATGGTCATGGAATCCAAATTGGCTTCTAGTGCATCCTCTGGTTCTCGTTCAAAATGAGAGGATACACTATATTGGAGGGATGATATTGGTAACTTAAAACCTTCTCGGTTAGTCGTGTATGAGACTCTATTCGGCCAAGAAGTGTTCGGGTTCTATGAGTTCGAATTGTTTAGTTTTCTCAATGCATACCTCACCATGCCTTTCACTTTTGGCTAGTTATGCTTCAGAAACAAAGACACAAGATCTATTGAGGCAATGGGATGTTAGTCCTGATAGTAACTTAAACCTGCTTCAGTGTCCTCTATGTGAATCCCAACTTGATTCACATGCTCATTTATTCTTTGAATGTAACTTTTCTCTTGCAGGTTTGGAGCAATATTAAACGTTATGCTTATATGGACCCAATTACTCCAGTTATGGCAAATATTGTTACTTGGCTTCAACCATTGTCTTATACACGATCTGCCAGGAGAATTATAGCAATACTCATGGTCGCGGCTTCTACTTATTGTATTTGGCAGGAATGCAAAACTGGTTATTCAAGAATAAGTTTTGGAACGTGGAACAAGTGTGTGACGTTATTATTTCAACTGTTAGACTCAAGTTGTTATCTATTCATTTTAAGAAATCATCGCACGTTGCAAAGGTCTTGGAGATTTGAAATATCCCAAAAGAAGCCGTTACGAATGGTGCTTGATTTCTATTTGTGGTCTAGTTACATGTTGAATGTAGGGCTGCTCGTCGGAATGTATGCGTTTGGGTTATAGTTTTTGGTCTATGTGTTCTTTCGTAAGAGACTCGTTTGATTAATGTGGGTATTGGCTAGGGATGGCAAAAAAAACCCGAACCCGACAGGGAAATCCGAAACCCGAATTAATTGGGGCGGGGTGGGTCATGCTAATCGGGTTATGAGGGGGGGGGAGAGGGTTTGGGGCGGGGAGCGGAGAATCCTCGCCCCGCCCTGCCCGAATAATATATACACATATACAAATATATCTATACATATATAGTATTTTCTTAGTATTTACGTAATAAAATATTACTCTATTATTGTTAGTTTTTTTTATCTTTATAAAATTGCAAAATTGTGATTATAGAAACTCATTTATTGTCATATTTTTGAGTTTTAATTTTCGGCAATATAATTTATCATTATTTATATATAATACTATCATTGAAAATTTAATAAGACTTATAATTAATTATTAATATGTCCTTAATTCATCAAGTTATTCCTAACGGTTTAAAAATAATAATAAATGTGAAATGGTGCGGCTTTGATCGAGAATTGCACCCAAATAGGACAACCCGATAAGATCCCCGATTAATACGGGGCGGGGTTTGGAGAGCATCGCGCCCCGACGGGGCACCCCGATGAGGATCGGGGCAGGTTTGGGGAGAATTTTGGTAATCGGGTTTGGGGATATGGATGGCCGCGCCCAGAGCCGTATGAGGGTGTGCGATGTGTGCTGTCGCACAGGGCCTCCGAATTCTAGGGGCCTCAAACTTTTATATGATATGTATATATATTCTATAAAAGTGACTTCATGTATTTGATTTAAAGTGTTGCATTGAAAAATGCTAGCGGGGCATTTTGAAAACGATTATTTCTCATTTTATTTTTTAAGCAAATTATTTACTTTCTATTTTAGGCCCCGTTTTTGCCTTTAGACTAAATTTTACATAGGGCCTCCGTAAATTCAGAGACAGCACTGGCCGCGCCGCGCTAAACCCACCTCGTTGCCATCCCTAGCTATTGGCTTCTCAATCCCATGTAGAGTGATTACGCATATGTAGTGCGTTTAGGTTAATATGGCATGTCAACCGTATTCCTATGTACTTAACAATTTTTCGGTGTTAATATATTTAGCGCGGTAAATCGTTTTACCAAAAAAAGAACAATGGATATCATCCGTTGAAGAGCTATAATTTCAACATTGTAATATTCCTTTTTGGAGTTCAGGCCATATCATACTACAATTTATTGCTAAACGTGAACTAATGTAATATGTCATTTATACGTATCTTATTAAATGTGGAACCAAAATGATTTTTGGTTCTATATTTCTCGTCCAATATCATTGCTTTTGGTTAGCAAATATTGTAATATTTTGATATTTCGGTTTCAGAAACCAAAATTATAGCATGGGTATGTTTGACACTTACACGAGCTTAAGCTTATATTGTTTAAGGAAATTAATTAAGTTCTGATTATATGATCAATTTTCATGTTTAAATAGAGCGCGGGAACCAATTAACCGCCACCATCCCCTCTTATTTATAAAACCACTTGTTTCTTTACCGTTTTTAAGGACATTATTAACCAAGTTTTTCAAGATTTTTCGGTTACTAAAGATGGTTTGTTTGTTTGTATGTGTGTTGGATATTTTGCACTTACTAACCAAATATTGTCTATATCAAATGCATACACGTACATGCATATAGCTATATAGATAGATAAACGCATGTACATAGATTAAAAAAATAAAGAATAAAATGTGTGTCTTAGAAAACACAAATTATATTGTGCACATATATACATTTACGTATAAAATGATAGATGGAACCATGCATGTCTGATTTGATATGATTGATATGGATGAATTCTATGATCAAAAGTTGTTTAGTTTCAAAGATATTGCATATTTGAAAAAATATTGATCAAGCCTTAATCGTATTTTTTTTTTCTTCTTATCTGTTTATCAATATCATATGGTATGATGTTTACAAGCTAAATGATTATTATTTGTTAGTTAAATTGTTGTTGTTGCATTCAGTTTTTGCTTGGTAAGAGNGAGATTACCTACGAAGTTTTGGGTTGAATTAGTTTTGGGTTCGTTGATATAGTCACGGTGCAACGGGCCAAATGGGCTCAAGCCCGAACGGGCATGGGCCAAACAGGCTCAAGCCCGAACGGGCACGAGCTAAACGAAATTTTGATATCCGTAAATCAATTGTCAAAAAGAACATAATAAACTAAAATACATGATTCTCCGAAAAAAATTATTTCAAGGTACCCGCCGCCGCAACGCGCGGGTACCCTGCTAGTACAATTTATTGCTAAACGTAAACTAATGTAATATGTCATTTATATGTATCTTATTAAATGTGGAACCAAAATGATTTTTTAAGGACATTCACCAAGTTTTTCAAGATTTTTTGGTTACTAAAGATGGTTTGTTTGTATGTGTGTGTGTTGGATATTTTGCACTTACCAAATATTGTCTATATCAAACGCATACACGTACATGCATATAGCTATAGATAGATAAATGCCTATACATAGATTAAAAAAATAAAACATAAAATGTGTGTCTTAGAAAACACAAATTATATTGTGCACATATATACATTTACGTATAAAATGATAGATGGAACCATGCATGTCTGATTTGATATGATTGACATGGCTGAATTCTATGATCAAAAGTTGTTTAGTTTCAAAGATATGGCATATTTGAAAAAATATTGATCAAGCCTTAATCGTATTTTTTTTTCTTCTTATCTGTTTATCAATATCATATGGTATGATGTTTACAAGCTAAATGATTATTATTTGTTAGTTAAATTGTTGTTGTTGCATTCAGTTTTTGCTTGGTAAGCGATATTTAGGTTTGAAATTGAGGAAAAATGGAAGGTCGTGCGTTTATGTCGGCGTTGAGTGTGGGAATAGGAATAGGTGTTGGGCTTGGAGTGGGGAGGACGGTGAATCGTTTGGCAAGCGGTGGTGATTCATCAACAACTGGTCTCACGCCGCAAGCAATGGAACGTGAAATGCTTAGTTTGATTATGGATGGGAGAGATAGCAAAGTCACATTCTATGAATTTCCATATTATCTAAGGTAGTGACAATCCTTGTCCAATTGTAGGTTTGTGGAAACATATTTGTTATATTCTAGTGCTATAGGATGTCGATTCTGATTCTTGGGGTGTTTGGCAATGCTTATGTTTTTTATATGAAATAATCGGAATCACATAAGCAGCTGTAACAAAGGGGGTTATAAGAGATATTGTTTGAATGTGCTTGTGATTGTTTGAACCCTAGACCCTAGATAATCATATAATCAAACTGTTTTTGCATGGAAAGTAAATTATGAAATATATGGATTTGTCTTGGTACATTGTAAACCACTCAGGGGTGGTGGCCTATCGGTAAAAAGCTTGAGACTCTGTCATCACTAAAATGTGAGAGGTCTCCAGTTCAATTTCTGTTAAGAGCAAATAGCTCTGGAGTGCCCATGCCAACTTTCTTAAAGGGAGGGCTTTACCCGGTTTGAGTCTGTGTGGTGATGGGCTCAAACCTGGTGGATTAGTTGAAAAAAGGTCGGAAGCAATTACCCAAAAAAGTAAAGAAAAAAAGAAATTTGTGGAACACCAATTCTTTTGTAATGTTTGAATTTTATGAATAACAAATATTTTGCTCATCGTTTTAACAGTGAGCAGACAAGGAGCTTACTGACTAGTGCTGCCTTTGTGTATTTAAAGAATATCGACTTCTCTAAGCACACAAGAAACCTTACCCCAGCAAGTCGAACTATATTGTTATCTGGGCCTGCTGGTTAGTTGTTTGGCAATATACTGTTCGTCTTGTTTTAAAGGGATCTTACATATTCTCCTAAATTGACTTGCTGTTTGTGTGTTTGAAGAACTGTATCAGCAAATGCTTGCCAAAGCTTTGGCTCATTATTTTGAAGCCAAACTGCTTTTATTGGATACTACAGATTTTTCACTCAAGGTAAGTGAGCCAGTCAATAAAAATATTTTTAGTTTGTATTTGTAACTGAGTTTGATTATTATTTTGTCTTTAAGATCCAAAGCAAATACGGAGCTTCAGCTAAACCAAATGTAAGTATTAGACCACTTCTCATAATGACTAAATTCTGTTGCAAGATACCGGTATTTGGAAAAAATAAGGTGATGCCTATGTTAATTGCGGCATTTACTGATAAACTATTTTTGTAGTCCTTGAAAAGATCTATATCAGAAACAACTTTGGCTGGCTTATTCGAAACAGGACTGTCTGTGATTCAACCCAAACCACAAAGAAAAGGTATTTACTAGAAGCCGGATGATAACTGTTATTTTGCCTATACTCAAATGAGGTATAACTGAATTTTGGAGACATGATGCTCTCGGTTCTGATGTCATAAAAACAATTGTTTTCAGTTATTTTGTCTGTTTGATGTTGGATATATGTGTTCTGCAGGGGGCCTACGCAGACAAAGCAGTGTTGCTGATTTTGGATCAACGTATGAGTTTTATTATCCTTGGTTGCTAATTGTAATGTTGAGTGTGCTGCATATTAGTTATATATTCTATTTTATTATATTTTCAAAATTGCAGAGAACCTCTACAGAATCCCTCAAACCTGAGGCGAAATGCATCTACTGCAGCTAATATGAATGAGCTCGCTTCAAATTATGCTCCAGTAAATCCAGGTAAAAGCCTATAGAATTTATAAAATAAAATTTGTAAGCGAAAGTGTTTTTTGCTTCTAGTAAAGCTATGGCACTTCCTTTTTGCAGCTCCGCTTAGGCGCACAAGCAGTTGGTCTTTTGATGAAAAGCTTTTTGTACAGACCCTATACAAGGTATCGTGCCTTCTTTATAATTCTTTCCTGCTACCATTAGACTATTATTGCATAAACATAACTTTTTTGATATAGGTTCTTACCAACACAGCGAACAACAGTCCTATAGTTTTGTACCTTAGAGATGTTGAGAAGTTTTTAGGAAGATCACAAAGGATAAATACCCTATTCGAAAAAATGTTGAAAAAAATATCTGGACCAATACTAATTCTAGGTTCACGAGTTGCCGACTTTGATAACGATTACAATGTAGTAGATGAGAGGGTTACTAGTCTGTTCCCGTATACTATTGACATCAAAGCTCCTGAAGAAGAAAACCATCTCGTCAGTTGGAAGAATCAATTGCAAGAGGATATGAAGATGATCCAGTTTCAGGATAACAGAAATCATATTAATGAAGTGCTTGCATCTAATGATCTTGACTGTGATGATCTTGGTTCTCTATGTGTGGATGACGCAATTGTTCTCAGTAAATATATCGAGGAAATTGTGGTATCGGCAATCTCTCATCATTTAGTGAATACTAAGAATCCTAATTATCGAAATGGAAAACTAGTTATTTCGGCTGCAAGGTCAGATTAGTATATTTTTTTATATTGGTTGCGGACAAACTGCTTGAACATGCAATGTAGTATTTATTTTTGCCGATACATGTAGTTTAACCATTTAACGCGACGTATTGACAATTTCAAACCAAGATATGCAATCTGTAACTGTTTAAGGCAATAAACTCTAACTTTTTTCCATTTAATTCAACATACATACCATTTTCTAACCATTTGATACAATAAATTGCTAACTTTGGTAAGATATATGTTACATTAAATAGTTAGTTACTACAGTACATTGAGTATATCGGTAAATTGTAAATAGTAGATTGCATATACTTGTAGTTTGTCCTAGGATGGTGTACTGACTGTTGCCAGCCTATTCTAACGAATTTGGGCAGTTTGGAACAAGGATTGAGTCTATTCCAAGAAGGAAGATCTATGAACAATGCACCCCCAAAGGTAAGTATTCCATTCCAGCAGTTTTGTTACAGTTAAAACTGAGGATTGCATTTTCATAACGAGTACTATACATTGATTAAGGATTCAAATGGGCAAGGTGCTGTTGGCGCGACATCAGAAACCAAACCTGCAACCGCAGCTCCCAGTGAAGCAGAAGCATCAGCCCCTAAGAATGCCGGTAGTGTTGCTGCCCCACCAGTGAAAGTAAGAACATTTTCAAAGTATCAGTGATGTATATTAATTACTAACTGCCTTCTAATTTGTTTTACCAACCAATTGTTAGACGCAAGTACGACCTTATTTTTCTTATACCATTAATAAGTAACGTTTAATTGATGAAACCTGACTTTATTGTCGCCAAATCGGGTCCCTCATTAGTCTACTGATTATAAACTAGGCTGGCATCATTTGCTCTGATAATAAATTCAAACATAAAGCACGTGTGACTATCTCAACCTATTAAGTGTTTAATATAAAACGGGTCAAAGTAAATCGACGTTCAATATTTCAGGAGGTTCCTCCAGACAATGAATTTGAGAAACGCATAAGGCCAGAAGTCATACCAGCAAGTGAGATTGGTGTAAGTTTTGCTGATATCGGTGCCTTGAATGAGATCAAGGAGTCTCTTCAAGAACTAGTTATGTTACCTCTGCGAAGACCAGACTTATTCGTGGGAGGCCTGTTAAAGCCTTGTAGAGGAATATTACTATTTGGTCCTCCAGGAACCGGAAAAACTATGTTAGCCAAGGCTATCGCTAATGAGGCCGGAGCAAGCTTTATTAATGTTTCTATGTCTACTATTACATCAAAATGGTTTGGTGAAGATGAAAAAAATGTCCGGGCGTTGTTCACTCTTGCAGCTAAAGTATCCCCGACTATCATATTTGTGGATGAAGTTGACAGCATGTTGGGTTCACGAGGAAAAGGTGGAGAGCATGAAGCTATGAGAAAGATTAAGAATGAATTCATGACACATTGGGATGGACTAGTATCTAATGAAAGAATCCTTGTTCTCGCTGCAACCAATAGACCATTTGACCTTGATGAAGCAATAATTAGGCGTTTTGAAAGAAGGTAGCCCTTCAAACTATATCCCAAATTCCCAATATTAGGGGTGACAATTTCTACTTACAAACATAAAATTAGATTGATTCTCGCTACATTTGACCTCTAACGGGTCAAAAGGGTAAAAAATGAAAAGTGTCAGTTGGTCGAATAGGTACAAAGTGACAAGAAGGGCCAAAAAATGTTTAAGCCTCAACCCGACCCGGCCTAACTTGCTTTTGACACGTACTTGAAAACGACCAATTCTCATATGACCGGTTTCGACCCATTACACAACGCGTCCATTTTACCACTTGCACACAAAACTAAAGTATGCAATGGACGTCTTATTTGATGAATAGGGTAATGGTTGGACTACCATCTGTAGAGCAAAGGGACCTGATCATGAGAACGCTTTTATCTAAAGAAAGCGTGAATGAAGGATTGGATTTTAGAGAGCTTGCCAACATGACAGAAGGATATAGTGGAAGCGATTTGAAGGCATTATTCTTTCCATTTTTTGTTTCCATTTTTGACTATCAAAACTAGTGATTAATTATGCCTCTTGTTGAAAATACAGAACTTATGTACAACTGCAGCTTATCGACCTGTTAGAGAGTTGATTCAGCAAGAGAGAAAAAAAGATATTGTAAGTTAAGCTATTGAAAATTCTCAATTATCTATCACGCGTACGATGTCCTCTTTGTTTTGTTCCAAGTGCTTGTCTGCTTAACAATGGTGCATGTAAAACTGAAGGCGAAAAAAATCAAAGAGGAGATGGGTGACGACTCTCAAACTGCAGAAGGACCTTTAGAGCAAAGGGCGATAACTATCAGGCCACTCAATATAAAGGACTTCAGGGAAGCCAGAAGCCAGGTTCTATAACTATTTACATTTATAAGATTTTATAACAGACACCCTCAGTTGTATTATCATATACTCAGTAATTGTACTAATTTCTTCCTTGTACAGGTTGCGGCTAGTTTTGCAGCCGAGGGATCAATAATGAGTGAGCTGAAGCAATGGAATGATCAGTTTGGGGAGGGAGGTTCAAGGAAAAAGGAGCAGTTAAGTTACTTCTTGTAATTTTTATCGCCTCCTTTTAAACCGTTGTTGTATGATTCTTATTTTTCATTTTTGTTATATTTTGCGTTTACTGCATGAATACACAAAATGTAACACTTAAGTTGTTGTGAAAAGTGTAAACTGTAAACTAATGAATGATTTTTGTGGTGACTAATTTCATTAATAATATTGAAAAATGTCTCATTACATGTTCAAAAGACAAAGAAGTTTGAAAGACCAAAGATGGTCGATTATTGATGCATTTTGCCATTTCTTTCGTTACACAATCCGACTGCAAGATCAGATATACAGAAACGGCAACTCCATAACTTCGAAAACCATATACTAACAATAGAATACGACATGTCACAAACACCGAAAATAACCTTCACCCAAGATAAAATACGATAGAGACAACTGATATAAGGCCGGCTTAACCATGATCTCATATCTATAGAAGCCCTTTGTACTTTCCAGTAATACCAATTAGTATGAAAGCATCGCAACTATGATATACTAGCTGATTTTTTATTTATTTATTTATTTATTTTTTTGAGTGACTTGTGTGTGTGTTTTCTTGGAACGTCAAATTTTATAAAGAATGGCAGCCCGAAAAGAGGCCAAAAAGATACATGAAAAGGGTTCTTACAAAAAAAGAACATGATGAAACAAAAACCCAAAACTTACATACAAATTAAGGAGCAAAAACACCTCTAGAATTACGAATCCATGAGTCCCATTTGCATACTCGAGGCTAAATATCTACTAGAGATTTGTATAAACTGTTAGGAATAATATAATTGAAATACAAATTGTTTTGTATATAATCGTAAGATTACAACAACAGAGCGTCCCTAAATAGAAATTCGTCCTATCTAATACGAACTGTTTAGAGGATACAACAATCAAATCAAGTATGAAACTTGAATCTAGCGAATCGGTTATGTTACGTTGATGAAAATGAATGATGTTTGTGTGTTTTTGATGATTCCAAAGTGACAAATTCGTCCTCTATATATAGGCACATGGTGACCCTTCAAAACAGCCACAATATTCCTTCAAATGGCCTTAGAGACGCCTTTTTTCGTAACAGTCAAAATGGTTCATAATTAGCGATGCTTTAGCGACGACCTGGCGACAGAATAACCGTCGCTAACTGCCACTGGTTCAACAGTCGCGATGGTTCGCTCATTGATGCCTTTTTAATAGATCTAACTGTCACCAATTCGAAAAGATGCGTCTTTACAATAATGACGGTCAATTAGAGACGGTTTAGTGACAGAAAAATTGTCACTAATATCTATTTCGTGGATCAATATAAAACACAACAAAACTCTTTTTAGTAATGTTCCAACAATACCCCACATTTTCTATTCAAACACCAATAATACCCCACATTTGAATAGAAAATAAGAAAATTATTTATTATTCTATTTCCATCAAATGTAATATGATATGCATCAGATTAGGTGTCTTTTGGACTTGAACCTATCCTAGTGAGTACATATCGGATCTGCTTTATGGATAGTGAACATAAGTCTTGAACTAGCTACGTTTTGTAGTAAATCGAGACAACATGTATCACACATATCATATTTATGTAATAACAGATTTTTACCGTTGTGTTCATTTCGGTCGTGAACATATCCTTATTCATGAGAATTTTAGAGAATTTAGCCATCTGGTTCCCAAAGATGCGACCACACATCAATCTCGTATAGGTAATGCCAATCAAGAATATTCCGTAGTATTCCACTGTAAAAGCCATTAGCATTATTAAGAATTAGAATTCAGCCCTCAATCATCAACAGAAAACACACAACATTCATCATAGGAATGGGCATACCTGTGTGTTGGTACTTTTTGAGTTTTCCGCAACTAGTTTTTCTATTGAACCTAGATCATGGGATCTTCAATTTCACTAGGTTAGGTTTCCGCTGAGTAGTCACTCATCGTGTTGGCTTTAAGCCCATACCCCTCGATGTAAATATGACTTGTTCTCTACAAAAGCCTTTTTTCAAAGGATCTGCTATATTTTCCTTTGACTTAACGTAGTCGATGGAAATGATTCCATTTCTTAACAAGTCCTTTATCGTATTGTGGCGACATCTTATATGTCTTGACTTGCCGTTATAGATTTGATTCTTTGTTTTGGTAAGAGCAGCGATACTATCACAATGTATACACACAGCAGTCACAGGTTTTGGCCACAAGGGAATACCCACTAGAAAGCTTTTAAGCCATTCTGCTTCTTCAGCAGCTTTGTCTAAGGCTACAAATTTTGCTTCCATTGTTGATCTGGTATTCACAGTTTGCTTAGACGATTTCCATGATACAGCAGCCCCTCCAAGTGTAAATACATAGCCACTTGTGGACTTTCCTTCATTATGGTTAGAAATCCAATTGGCATCACAAAATCCTTCTAACACAGGAGGATATTTAGAGTAATATGTAACCCATAAGCCATTGTATGCTTAAGATATTGAAGCACTCTTACTAGTGCATCCCAATGATCTTTCCCAGGGTTATGTGAGTATCGACTAAGTCGACTTACACTATATGCCAAATTTGGTCGTGTACAGTTCATTATATACATCAAGCTTCCTAGTACTTGTGTATATTGTAACTGAGATACACTTTGTCCATTGTTCTTCTTGAGTTGAACCTTAGGATCAAAGGGAGTTACAACCGGTCTATCATCATAGTGCCCAAATTTCTTAAAGGTCTTTTCAATATAATGAGATTGGGTAAGGATGTATCCATTAGAATTCTTTTGAATTCTTATACCAAGAATGACATCTGCTTCTCCCATGACTTTCATATCAAATGAAGAATGAAGAATTTTCTTGGTTTGGTTTATAACATCCACATTTGTACCCATGATTAGCATATCATCTACATATAAACAAATGATGACAAATGCATTTTTGTATTGTTTAACATAGAGTGTTATCAAACTTCTCATGCCATTGCTTTGGAGCTTGTTTAAGGCCGTAAAGAGATTTAACCAATTTACATACCGTATGCTCTTGACCTTTGACAACAAACCCCTCGGGTTGTTGCATATAGATTTCTTCATCTAATTCACCATTTAAGAATGTTGTCTTCACATTCATTTGATGTACAATCAGGTTGTGAATTGCGGCTATTGCCATTAACGTTTTTATAGAGGTTATCCTTGTAACCGGTGAATAAGTGTCAAAGAAATCTTGACCTTCTTTTTGACGGTATCCTTTTGCTACTAAACGAGCCTTATACTTCTCTATGGTACCATCAGGTCTTAGTTTCTTTTTGAAGATCCACTTATAGCCTATTGGTTTATGTCCTGAAGGTAGATCAACCAATTTCCATGTATTATTATGCACAATTGAGTCTATTTCGCTTTGAATAGCCTCTTGCCAATAAGGTGCTTCTGATGAATCCATAGCGGCCTTATATGTTTGTGGTTCTTCATTCACAATATAGGTCATATAATCTGGTCCAAAGTCTTTAGAGACTTTTGCACGCTTACTTCTTCTAGGTTCATCATTATCTTGTTGAACCTCAGAATTGTTGTCTCTTTGATCATGAGACAACTGATCATCTAATACTCTTTTCCTTGGATTTGAGATTTGTTTCTTTTATCCTTATAAGGAAAGATATTCTCAAAGAAATATGCTTCAGCAAATTCTATAATTGTGCTGTTGTTTATGTTCTCTACATTGGATTTGTAAACCAGGAACCTATAAGCAGCAATATTCTTTGCTGGACCGAGATAAACACAATCAACTGTTTTTTGTCCAAGTTTAGTTCTCTTTAGTAAAGGTATTTGAACCTTTGCCAAACAACCTCACACTTTCATCATTTTATAATAAGGTTGTTTTCCTTTCCATAATTGATATGGAGATTTGTCACTCTTCTTATGTGGAATTTTATTCAACACTGTATTTGCAGGAAGACATGCTTCACCTCATAGACTAGCGAATCAGTTATGTTACGTTGATGAAAATAAATGATGTTTGTGTGTTTTTGATGATTCTAAAGTGACAAATTCGTCCTCTATCTATAGGCACATGGTGACCCTTCAAAACAGTCACAATACCCCTTCAAATTGCCTTAGAGACGCCTCTTTTCGTAACAGTCACAATGGTTCATAGTTAGCGACGTTTTAACGACGACCTAGCGACAGAATAACCGTCGCTAACTGCCATTAGTTCAAACAGTCGCGATGGTTCGCTCGTTGATGCCTTTTTAATAGATCTAACTGTCACCAATTCGAAAAGATGCATCTTTACAATAATGACGGTTAATTAGAGACGGTTTAGTGACGTTTTAGTGACAGAAAAACTGTCACTAATATCTATTTCGCGGACCAATATAAAACACAACAAAACTCTTTTTAGTAATGTTCCAACATAAACACCTCTAGTGACTTGTTTGTTGAGCTTTATAAACTCATAGGCACAAAAAGGGGTATTTGTTTAAACTCATTTACGGGCTTATTAGCTTATTTGGTTCAGCTTATTTTTTAAACATCCATTTTTTCTTGCTTATTTTATGACTTATCAGTTTATTGTGACTTAAGTACGGAAAATAAGTTTGTAAGCAAGAAAATTGCAAGGAAAGAAACAAAGAAAAATAGGTTTATGAAAGTAATCAGGGGTGGATCTAGAGGGTTCTCGGGGGTTCACAGGAACTTGATGGATGTTTGTCTCCTAACATAAATTTTCGCTAGAAATCACAATTTTCTCTGATATGAATTTCGTCCTGAAATTTTACGTCACACAAAAACATCTATATCTTGTTTAGTTAGTGCACTAATATGTCAAAAGAAATACATATCTTCTAAGCTTGTTTACCGATTTCATTTATACTTAGTAAAAAAAAAAAAGTTTGTGGAACTGGTGACTTAAAGCCCTATGTCCGCCGACATAATTGTATATATACTTATGATACTAATATGACATCTCTAGTTCGGTATGTAAATCACGTTATTTCTATGTCTTTTGATCTTTGGCTGGTATTATTTGCTTCCTAAATTTGCACCACATGGTTTCTTTGTCGTTACAACTAGATATAGGTTGCCTGCATTTTACCCTCGTGAATAAAAAACAACGTACGATGTACTTTGATATGAAATAAAGCTATTCCGAACAAATCTTTGTTGTTTTGTATAGTCCGTGACACAAACATATTAACTTTTATATTTAATTAGGTTCTTTTTATCGTCGACTTATTAAGTGTCGCGCCATGTAATGTGAATCATAAGTTCATACTTAAGTCTAGTCTCTAGGTGTCTATTGTAATGTTTTAGGGTGCGTTTGGTTCGCAAGTGGGAATGGAATTGAATTTGGATTTGGGAAAGGTTGAAAGATGTGGGAAAGATTTGAGAAAAAAGTATGAGAGAGAAAATATATTATTATATATAATTTGTGGTTGAAAAAAATCATAAAATAAGAAAAAGAATAAATAATGTGTGGTTGAAAAAATTTTATCAAATAAAAAAAAAATTTGATTGGATGGATTGGGGAGACACCCACCAAATTTGGGTGGAATGAAATCTCATTCCTTGATTCCCAAAGTGGTGGGCCCAAAACCAACCAAACAAGGTTTTTGTTTCTTCNTATTATTATTATTATTTTTTTTTTTGGAACAGAAGGTTTTTGGTTAATTCACTGCTAAATAATCTCATGTAACTTAGAACATCTTCAAAGGTAAATCTTTTGAAAAGGTTTATGTAATTTCCATGTCATATACTCTTAAATTTCTCATTTTATAAACATATTATCACTATGTTTAAATTTGTTAAAACTAGGGATGAGCACGGTACCGGTCCCGTACCGAATTAGTGGTACCGATTTTTTCCCAATCACAAATTTAGTGGTACCGGTACCGTACAGAATGGGATTCGGATACTGGTACCGGTATCGTGAAATCGGGTTTTTCCCGTTTTTTTGGGAATTTCCCGATTTGGTACAGATCCCGTACCGAGTTAGTGGTCCAATTTTTTTCTCCTTATTTCATAGTACCGGTACCGTACCGTATATCGGGAATCGGTACCGGTACGGTTCCGGTTCGGTTCGAAATGCTCATCCCTAAAACTTGATGAGGTATTAAATGAGTTACATGTATTTAGTTGCAATAAAAGAAAAAGTCTATTAAGTTAGACCTATTTCATTCCATGTCATCATAAACCTCGTCTCACTATAGTAACTCAATATATAAACCTCTTCAAATTTTATAAACCTTTTCATGAACATCTCATAGCGGATGCTCTTAGTATCAAAGACTCTGATAATGAAATGAGTGAGCAACTTAAACAATGTTATAATATATATAACTTCAAGGAATCGAAGACTACTTGAAGATACACACACTGCCTGATGTGGTGTTAGCTAAGAGAGTATATGAATCAGAAATTGAAGATACAAGGGGGTCATTAAAGTTTGACAATGTCTTGATGATCCTAGTAGCTCCCTGACTAAACTATGAGTATAACTCAAAATATTTCTTAGATATTTAGGCAGAACTTTTTAAAGAAAGCATATGAGCGGAATAAAGTAATACATGAAAAAGTCAAGACAAGTACGAGTTGGTAAAACGTTGTGAATAGTTGTCAACACTGTTCACAAAGTATGGTTTGGTTCTTCCTAAGAATAGAAGCATTAAATGGAAGATGTATTTATCTATTAAATACTTGACACATCGAGAAGAACCTCACGTGACATCCTCGTATGACAGTCTATATAAAGAGAATGTTGGTCGAAAAAAATGTCATTGAAACACTTAGAAGAGCATTTACCCTCAACTTGAACTCGCAAAACTCTATGATCCAATTAGAATCCATAGTTCACTTACAAACTTCAACCTCGTTAAAGTTTGTCTGATCAGAGAGCAACAAATTGTTATTTCAGTTAAGTGTATATTCCGCAACATAATAAAGAATTAATCCTTGAAGACCATACATTTTGTTTGTCCATTACACTACTTATCTTTAGAAACACTCAAATTGCCATGAAATTGTGGGTTAAACACTTTATTATAACCTAATTAACAATTATGAGGGAACAACCTAAGGTGACCTGTATAAAGAGAATGTTGGTCGATGAGCATTTACTCTTAACTTGAACTCGCAAAACTCCCTGATCCAATTAGAATCCAGAATTCACTTATAAACTTCAACCTTATTAAAGTTTGTCAGAAAGTCTCACAAAATAATCGGGTTTAAACTCTGTTAAATGGATATTCTTTCGTGGTAAAAAGGTTACAGTAATACCGATTAGGTTGCATACATCATACCAAAAAGCTTGAATTTCTCATATAGCCAGCTGAAAAGATGTTATTCTTCGTTTTACCCATTTGAAGTAAATTGAATTTTTGGTACTTGTGGTTTAACCAAATTGCATGTTTGTTCCTCATCTTTTCGAAAGTGCACCAAACGTTCTTATTTTGAACTTTTGCCTCATATTCAGTCCGTGACCAAAGTTAAATGACTAAAACACCATTTGTCTTCTTCCTCTTTAACTTTCAAATAATTCTTTCTTTTTATTTATTCATTAGATAATTTTTTTCTTTTAATATAGTTACTATTGAATTTTGACTTTGCTATAAAATAAAACTCAATAGAAATTGAATAACACATACATTTAATTTCACAAATCTCAATATAAAAACCTAAACTAAAAACATTTGATACTCTTACGTATATACAATTTGGGTTTTTTTTTGTTGCTTACAACATTAATAATATATTTTACACTATTTTTGTTGCTTACAAACATTTGATACTCTTTCGTATATACAATTTGTATTTTACTCGAAAAGTTGACTTCGAATCCAAATTAGAACCCTAAATCTAAACACAGCTCAATTACAAAATTTTATAAAACCTCTTGGCTTCAAATCAATAGAGTACTTTTTATTTTCAATCTTTGAAGAACACATAAATCTTACTAATTCCAAACACTAAAATTAAAAACCCACTTCAACATCATATTCTAAAACACTAAATATGATATTCCAGTTATAGCTTTAGATCTATAAAAGGTAAATTCGGCGGCGGCTGCAATGACAAGTAGCGACGGCTGGCGGCAGGAAGCAGCTACGACCAACGTCACCAAGCAGTGGTGGCCAAATGCCAATAGCGACAGTCACCGACGGAGACGAGGTGGTAGCGTTTTTGTTTATTACAGTGTTTGATTGGTGCATGTGTTTGTTTATCTTTGGTATAGAATCATGAATATTCATGTAAGAGATTTTGAGTTTGGTATAGAATCATGAATGTTCATGTAAGAGATTTTGAGTGTTGATTTGTTTGAGTTTATACTTAAAAAATTTGATTGGAAAAGAAAAAAGAAAATTAATACTCGTATTAGGGTTGGAATGAATGAGGATTAAAAAATAAAGATAAATAAGAATAAAAGTGGGTTGAAAAAGCAAAAGAAACAAGTTGGGGCATTTTAGTCATTTAACTTTAATCAGAGACCGAATATGACGCCAAAGTTCAAAATAGAGACGTTCGTTGCACTTTCGAAAGAATGGAGACCAAACATGCAATTTGGCCAAGCTACATGGACGAAAAATGCAATTTACTCACCAATTTATTTAGCCCTGTAAACCGTCCATTTTTAGAAATAACAAACTATTTGTTTGTTTAATTCTCTACTTGAAGTTCACCTAAATTTATATAAATATTTTACGTATGATATAATTTTATTTTACTTTTTTTTAAAGGCAAAGATATTATAAAAATGCAATTGCCAAAGCAACAAACAAAAGATAGCTCTAAGCAAGAGAGGAATAAATATTCTACGTGCGATATAATTAGTAACGAAATAATATATAAACCTAAAATATCAGACTTATGGCTTAATCCTTAAAAAAGTCAAATACGTAGGAGCCCATGTCAACCAAACAATAAAGTAAATGTTCATAAATATATCAACAACTTTTTGCGTAATACTCGAAACCATAGCATTTTAGGTGTACCTTAAATACTATGCATGCTAAGAAATTTTGCATGTGTGAACAATGAGTGTAATGCGTTATAAATAAGAGACGCGTAAACTACAGCTAGCCTTAAAGGAAAAGAACTACTTCATGTTTTTAGAAGTAATCAAGTTGAAATAATTTGAAAGGTATTCAAGATTGACTAGAAAAATATCAAAAATCAACTCAGTAAAAGTGAGTTGAGCTCGAACTGAATAGGACACTTGACTTGATTTTTGAGTCAAGCTCCGATGCCAAAGTATCCAAGTTATAAAGCACTATACGATTACTCGCATATAGCGGCGACGGTTTATTGTAGCGTCAATTTGTGTATGCAATTTTTTTTATGAATATATCAACGTGGATTAAATGAGTGAAGAAAATTAATGGTTTAATTTGTAATCAATTACTAGTATTTAAATATTTTTAAGCAAGGTAATGTTTTTATTCCTAAGTTTTAAGCATAGTAATGCTTTTACTTCTAAGTTTTAAGCAAAGCAATGTTTCTCTTTAAGTAATGTTTCTCTTTAAGTTTTAAGCAAAGTAATGTTATTAGTATTACTTCTAAAAGTTAACTATGGAAATTCCCTATAGCTTCACTATTGATAGACACTGGGAGATATTTGGACGCGTTTATAAGCAACTATACACTTATAGAATCATTCGTACAAGTTGTTGCAACTTACTGTATTAATATTGAAAATTTCACACTTTAAGAAACACACAGGAAAAAAAAACAATAATCGTAACTATCAATACTCGTATTGAATTTCACACTAGTAGATATCGTACTGACATAAATAAATACATGCAGTTCCATTTATTAATGCTCGTATTAAATTTGAACGCCTAAGTAGTTAATAGGTCATCCTAGCCTGATTGCTTTTGTGTTGTGGTCCTATGGCTTGGCCTTCTGGTGCTTCAGTTTGTAATTTTTGGGATCTTTTACTATGATGAAATGGCTTGGTTTCTGATATATCATCCAATTTTGTTAAAGGGAAAAGTGACATTTAATTTACCAGTCGTACGTTCGAAGAAAAACAATTTTCATTTGCTGTTTATATATGGTTTCTTGTTTTTGCGGATTGGCATGTACATTCTAAGGGACGTGCTATTTATATGGTTTCTTGTTTTAAAGGTGCAATGCTCCCAATAGTTGAAAGCAATAGATTAGTCGGTTATTTTTCCGGTTTCGACTGAAAAACAAGATGGTATAATACTACTACTAGTAATCTACTACTTCAAGCTTATAAGGAGCTCAAATGTGTTTCTATATATTTATAAAGTTACACAATTTTGTTGTAATATGCAGAATCTTAATTACTTCTTACATTTAAAACCACTCAGATTATAGATATGTTTCATGTTTTTGTCATTGTGCGAAACAAACTTTTATTTCAGTCATTTTGATGTAACAAAAAGAAAAATATGTTACACTAAAAAGGTAATAAAACAAAAGTATGTTATTCTAAAAATAAAAGCTTGTTACAAAAATTATATAAAAAAGGTCTTACAATTATAGATCTGAAAACTACATTTTAGAGATCAATTTTTATTATAAGAGCTCAGGGAGTAATAACGCAGCATAGGCGTTATTGTCTACCTGGCAACAAATCCACGCCGTTTTCGCGTTATCTCCATTTCCTCCATGCTCGCGTTACCCCTTGCGTTTCGACTTACGTTACTAGACCAACGTGCGTTGTGAGCTTGCTGCCTAATATATATATATATATATATATATATATATATATATATATATATATATATATATATATATATATATATATATATATATATATAACGCCTCCTCCAAAAGTTTGCAACGGCTCTTTTTGAATTCCAAAAAATAAAAAATAAAAAAAGAAACTATGCCGTTCGACGGCTAGTATTTTTAAAATGTAGCAAATATTTTTTTTTAAACCTTATATATAGATTGGGTATTCTAACCCTTTTACAAACACAAAATAAAACCATCTTATATCCAAAAAAAATTCTTTCGCAATGGATCCACATCCAACTTATGCCGCACATGTAAACCTTGCCGATATCGAAGATGAAACCGATGTTTTTGCAATTATGGCCACCTATGAGTACCAACGAATACAAGAAGAAGAAGTCGAATCATCTTTCCGGTTAACCCGTAACCCAATTCACCGTGATCGTGAGCTTGCAGAAGAGCGTTTGAAGGCCGACTATTTTAATAAACATTGTAAGTATCCAGATAGAGACTTTCGTAATAGATTTCGTATGAGCCGCAAACTATTTCTAGAAATAGTTTCCGGTATTGAATCATATGCTACCGATCCTTTTCCTGCTCATTTTGCATACTTTAGCCAAGAACCCGATTGTACATGTCGAATGGGTATTAGTGTTCTCATGAAATGCACTATGGCCATTCGCCAATTGGCATACGGCAACTCACCGGATGCGTTCGATGAGTATTTGCAAATGAGTGCACGTACAGGACGTGATTGTCTGGATAACTTCAATATGTGCGTTATTGATTTGTTTAAACCTGAGTTTTTAAGAAAACCAAATATGCATGACATTCAAAACTTATATGCAAAACATGGGAATGAACATAGTTTTTCAGGAATGCTTGGTAGCATCGACTGTATGCATTGGCAATGGAAAAATTGTCCGGTGTCATGGCAAGGGCAATATGTTAGTGGTCATAAAAAAATACCCGACTATATTGCTTGAAGTTGTTGCGTTGCAAGATTTGTGGATTTGGCATGCTTTTTTTGGTATAGCGGGTGCGAATAATGATATCAATGTTTTAGATAATTCGCCATTGTTCGATGACCTGCTTAAAGATGAAGCCTCTGTAGCTCCGTTTGCGGTAAATGGAGTTGTGTTTGATAAGGGTTATTACTTAGCCGATGGAATTTACCCACAATGGGCTACTTTCGTCAAATCGTTCACAACAGCTTCAGACGAGAAACACAGTTTCTTTAAAAAGCGACAAGAAAGTGCAAGAAAGGATGTTGAACGTGCTTTCGGTGTTCTCCAAGGACGATGGGGAATAATACAACAACCAGCATGAGCTTACGAGTTTGCCAAGATACGTAGAATCATGTATTCTTGCATAATATTGCATAACATGATTCTAAAAGGCCAAAAATTTGCACTAAGTGACTACAAAGCATTGTTCAGGAATCCGGCTAGAAACATGCAAGACAGATTGATTGACAGATGTGATGTTCGTCGTCGAAGGAATAAGGAATTACGTGACAAAGATATTCATCTTAATCTCCAACAACAGCTTATGGAGCATATTTGGCGTGAACGTGAGGAGTTTATGGAAGTAGATGACGACTAGTTTTACTTATTTACTTATCGTATTTTTCATTCCGTATTTTATTTCGTAATTTCTTTTATGTCGTTTTGTTTAATGTAATGTTTTTTTAATTTCGTATTGTATTGTTTAATTTTATAAATGAAGTGTTTGAGTGTTTAATGAATAAAATAGTTGATGATAGAATTTGTAAATTGTTATTTTAAAAAAGGTATGTCCCTCAAAATGGTGTTATTGGGTGTTATGAGTTACTGGTTTTTTTGGTATTATGTTATTTGGTGTTAAAATGATGTGGCGCTGAAGTGGCAGTAGTGTTGGTGTTATTTGGTGTTATCACTCCCTATGCTCTAATTGATTTTAGTAAAAAATATTTCCTTCCCTTCGATCACAAACAAATAGAGAAACAAATAAATTTTTTATGATGAAAGTTAAATGAGAGGGATAATGTCTATGTTGTGTTTGAGGAGAAACCACATATTTCCTTTAGGAATTTTCACCAACAAGAGTTTTATAGAGGAGTAGACATTCGCCAACTCCATAACTTATGCCGTATAATTTTAATGATTGGACAACATAGGAAACAATGGTGTTGAGACTCTTCATCGATGCCACAAATAAAATAAACATACAACCGTGAGAATTGACATTTTAAAACCATACACTGAAAATATACAAAACTTTATAGGGAACCCACGACATCTAGGTGAAATGTGGATCGGGGTCATTGTTCGTAATTTATCCTGAACAACCCTAGCTACTTATTGAATTAACTAAGAAGACACTTGAATCATCAAGAAACCAAACCCATCTATCATCAAGATGATAGTCAAGAAAAAGGTCGTTAATGAGATTTACTAGTAAGTCTAATTCCTCAAATGGACGACCACTTGGATGTCTTCTCCATTTACCATGCCAAAACCCATCTTCAAGCACCTATCTATCAGCTAAAAAACAATTTTAACATGTTTCAACATCATATGATTTAAGAAATTAGTTTTTCAAAATACCACAATGTTTAATCCAAATATCAGTCCAAAAGTGGGTTTAACTTCCACTCAAAACTTTTCTTTCCATAAGATTATTTAGATGGATACCCAACTTTATATCCAAACAACTTCTAACAATATTTGACAACGTTTCAAAATTGCACACATTAATGTGGTATGATCAAAGCCACCATTAACACCATGAAACTTGACAATCACCCTTCTCCATAGCGCTCCACTTTACGTCACTTCCTTTTAGAGTTTATGTGAAAAAGAGTGATGTTATATTTTTTATAAAGTGGTAAAAAACTAAAAACATAATGAAAAAGGTAGCTAGTGTAGGATTTTGATTTGATTTCAATACGTTAAGGTGATTAAGGTTAACTTATTTTAGGTGATTTCTCACTTGAAAAAGACACTAAATATGAACCATTTATAGTATAGAATAAAGATAGATAGTAACAACCTTTGTTACAAGAAAAAATGATAATAGAAGGTTGTTACGATAACTACTTTTCAACCCCGGCTTTCTTAAATAAGATATTTTTATATATTTATGTAAAACCTTTTATACTTATATATGGTTATAGTGATTGTGCACCTGCGGATTTTTATTATGTATTAATATCCACAAATTATTAATATCAATTAGTAATTTGTCTAAATTTTATTATGTTTGTGCACCTGCGGATTATGTATTAATATCAATTAGTATTTTGTCTAGATTTTTGCTGGACAAAGAAATTTGACTTTGTTTAACTGTTAATGTTGATGTGGATGTTTTTTGATGAGACGAAAAATGTTACGTTTTTAGGGGTCGGTTTGAGTCTTAATTCGTATATTTTTGGTTTGGATTTCACCCAAAGTCGTTTCTTTTCTCATTTTAGGTACTTTTGAAGGGAAAATCACAAAAGAAGCATTTTCGGGCGTTTTCGGAGTGAAAAAGTGCGGAAAACAACAAAAACTCAAAAGACCTTGAAGATTACAGAAGGTGACGCCGTCACACTATACAAGGTGACGCCGTTAGGAACAAGTGAAGTCCAGAATTGGAAAAATACTCGTGACGGGCCAGAGAGTTCGTAGTGCAAATTGGTGACGCCGTCAACCAAGGCCGTCAGATCTGGAACCAGCAATTATGACCACGTCAAGGAAGGCCGTCTAAAAACCCTAATCGCCGAGCTGACGCCGTCACCTATTGGGTTGACGCCGTCAGCCCGTGTTTTCTATATATATAGAACGATTTTTCTTTACTTTATAGAGAACTTGGAAAACTAGAGTCGAATTTTGGTGTGAAGAACTTTAGGGTTAAACCCTAATTCGTTTATTAGTGACCTTAGAGGGTGTCCTAACCCCTCTAACTTGCATGTTTAATCCAAGATAAGTCTTTATTCATACAATATGTCTATGTGTTGTGTGATTTATGCTTGTACTTGTCTTTCCTTTAACATGCTAGGCTAATTTACTTTGTGTTTGCTTAGATCTAATGAAACCTAACTATTGATTATCATGTGATGTGTATGTTGTGATTGTATTTGGATGAATGTTTCATCTACGTTAGACTAGAGAAAACTGGCTAATTTCCTATACGGTAACAAGCTTGAACGTCTTTAGAAACGTGAATCGTATGTGCGTTATCGATTTTAAGGTAGTATTTCATGCATAGGTTGCTATCGGTGAGCTCATGAGAGGTAGCTTGACGTATCGTCATAGAGTGAGGTAGGAATTTATAGAGTTAGGGAATTGAACACACTCCCTACCACTTGTTAGGAATACACCCGTCATCCACGCAAACTCAACATACTAATTACATGGTAAAAGATAGTTAGGGAGTAATGAAATCTAAGTAAACACTATTCTCCACCACTGATTTTCTATAAAACTAAAAAAATACAAAAATATAAGTAGCTTAGAAGTAGATAACTTGGGTTAGTTGACTAGCAACTAATTCCGCCCTATCCTCCAAAACCAGAGATTTACTGCTTTCATAAAAATACAAAAAGAATCTTCCTCCACCCTTAGACCTAGATTAGAGTAGCTTTTAGCCTAACGAACACTATTCCCTGTGAGAGAACGATCAATCCCCCGGTACTTGCCACTATATTATACTACATCGGTCAGGTACACTGCCTGGTGGGGATTGCAAGCTTCTCGAGATCCCTCGAGAGGTAAAACGTAGTGCGTGTTGCAATCCACGCGCATCATGAAGTTAAGTAAAAAAAATACAGTAGTTACCTAAGAGTGGAATCAATAAGTTGAGATGTGGAAGATGACGGCAAATGTTTGGTGTAAAGGTAAAATACCTTTAGGGTTTTTAACTTTTCCCTTTTATATGAAAGAAAATGGAAAGTAATATATATGTAAATAAATGGTATATATTTAATTTTAGAAAAGCTCGTTAATGCTCGCAAGCTTCACGAGTCGAGTAACTTAGAACTTGAACTCGACTCGACATCTTACATGAGTAGCTTGATCTCGAGATCGACTCGTTTAAAATCGAGTCGAATCGAGTATTTTTTGAGTCGATCTCGAGTTACTTGCGAGTTATCTTGGCTCGATTACACCCATAGTCCCCGATGTGCACATTTCTTTCCCTTTATTGCAGATACTCATGGAAAAAGAGTGTATTCGCAAAGAAGTAAAAAAAATGCAAAGAACATCCACTCTCTTCCCCTACGATGTTTTCGATGAATCGGAAGCATACACACTATGTTTATGATGGAATCGGAAGCAATGTAACCACGTATGTCCAGTTAATCAAACAAGTGTAAAGTACCATAAATCTCCGTTAAGCTTAAAAAAATATCCCGTGAGAATCAACTGCTGATAACATCGCTACTCTTTTATACTCCTATCAGCTAACTCTTTACCAACCCAATTATCATTATGACGGCTCTTTGTCGTGACTACTGATGGAGAAAACCCAATATGACGAACTTGAGACTGAAATAAAATATGTTGGCATAAATATTACGATATTTATATTACGATATTTAATCTAAACATCCTCTTCATGTTTTGATGATGACAAAGATGTAAGTTACAACACATAACGTAAACTGTTTAAGTTACTTGTAATCACAAATCATCTATGCATCCATACGTCAACATCTCTCGACATCTCAACGTCTCGAGTATGCTTCAACAATTACTTAAGGTATGAATAAACAAGTGCTTAATACATCTCATGATCAAAGGGGTATTTAATTAATTATTACAAAGTTTATTTAATTATATAAACATATTATATATTTTTGAAAAACACTTTTGGTAATAAAGAAAAATGTTTTAATCATTCTAGATATATGAATTCAAATTTTTAACCAAAATCAGTTAGTTTTTCACCAAATAAACTTTCCCCACTAAAAGACAGAAATTCTGGCCGTTACAGCTGGGCGGCCCCCTTAATTATAAGGGGCGGCCCCCTTAATTTTAAGGGGGCCGACCTCCATTTAAGGGGGCCGGCACGCTCCTGTTGTCAGAATCTTTTGCCTATAAATACTACCTCAAACCTGGTATTTTTCCCACCTTTTGCACGAAAATTTTCAGATCTAAATCTCTCTAAACATCTTCTAAAACCCTTTGATCATAAGATTATTAATCTTTGTTTCAAGTGATCCAATCCTCTACCATTCAAAGTGCAAGAGAAGAATACTTCTTATCATCAAGTCAAAGAAGTATTAGAGTCTAGTTAGTATTGATGTGAAGATGTAGAAACAAGTTGTGTAAGTATATGTAATAAGTAGATCAAGATGATCTTACTTAGTAGTGAGTCATGAAGTCATGAAGTTGTGAAGTAGTGAAGAAGTCATGAAGGTGTGAAGTAGTGAAGAAGTCATGAAGTTGTGAAGTAGTGAAGATGTTGTGAAGTTGTGAAGTCGTGAAGAAGTCGTGAAGTCGTGAAGAAGTCATGAAGTCGTGAAGTCGTGAAGAAGTCGTGAAGTTGTGAAGAAGTTGTGTAGTGATTGAAGTCGTGTCGTGAGATTGGTTCTAGCTACTATTAGAACCCGACATTTAGCTTAGTGTCGTTAAATAATGTAAGCAACGTTGTGTAAGGTTTTCTCCGCCAAAAGGGAGCTTGTTGAGTAGTGAAGAAAACTCTCGAGTAGGTGACTCGGGGAGTGGAGTAGGGCAAGGAAGGAGACCTTGTAGCCGAACCACTATAAATCATCGTGTCCGGTTTGCATCTTCTTTCTCTTATCTCTTTACATTTACTCTTGCATTTATCGCTTTATATCTATGCTTGCATATATGTGTTGGGTGTTGCTTATATTGTCATGATGATTGATTGTGTTATAGTTGCAAGTTAATATTGTGATGATGTGCATAATTATATGATATGATCGACTACATTATTATTCACACTCCTCATATTGAGTTTAACTTAATAGATGATTTGATACAAAACGTTTTAAGATTTCAAAAGGAAAACATATTCACATAAGGATCAACCAAAGCTTTATTCATAAAACTAAGTTTTGAAAACAAACTCAAAAGTACACATATATAATTAATCATATTGATTATATATTGTTTTCATAATAAACTCTAATTGAAGGTTTTTCAAACAAACATTTTATAAAACGAAAAAGAGGGGAAACTATTCAACCCCCCCTTCCAGTTTTCCACAATTGGTACCAGAGCCACATCGCTCTAATTTTCAAAACAAATGGTTTTAAAAATTGAGTACGATCCATGTATCAAATTACCTATTAAGGAGGATTAAATATGAAAAGTATTTTGTTGATTAACTTGTATTAGTTTTGATGTTATATACACTAATTATACTAGCTCGAAATAATATTATGCTTAAAATAAGTGTTACATGTTCGGTATCAAAAATCAGAAAGTTACATACCTTTCCGTTAAGTCAGAAAACAATTTTTTACAAAAAATAAAATTTTGAGTACCAGATGGGCGGCCCCCTTAATTGTCTGGGCGGCCCCCTTAAATACTGGGCGGCCCCCTTAAAATTAAGGGGTCCGCCTGTCTGTTCGACAGATTTTCAGAAACTTTTAAAAATCATAAAACATTAACCGTAACTCCGTAGAAGTCGTGCCACCCGGCATTTTAAAGGTAATTGAGTCTACTTTCATTTAAAAATAATCATTTCAAAGTTAAATTTGCAAGAAAGGCAAAATACTACAGGGTGGTCAAAAATTTGTGTTTCGTTTTAACGTAAAACTCTTGTTTTATCTTTTTCCTTCAAATTGGGCATTCCTAGTTGATATACTTTTGAAAAATTAAGTATTTATGTGTTCAAAATATTGATCTTAATTAAATTATTGAATGGGGAGGAAACTATTTTATTTTCAAATAAAATCGAGCTAAGTAAACATTGGTGTATATAATACACAAAACGACGACAAGCGTTTTATGTGCTATTTGAACTTCTTTGTGATTTTATTTTGTGAATAGAGTATATTAGATAATCATTGCTATTTGAAATTTAGCTATTTGTATATCTAAGTAGATATGCCATGTACTCTATTAGTTTATTGCTAGCTTTCCAGTTTATATTTAACTAGATCTTATGCTAGATTTCTTGCGTTAGGATTGTTATAATATGCTTGCATTGCATATAGGAATAGATGGCTTAATGTTACTCAAACATCTTGTAAATGAGTTAAATTTAGTCACCCAAAATATTTCAAACAATTTAATCTATTCTCAACAACACACTTAAACATTTTCAACAAATTACCTTGTTTTATATTAAGTTGTTTAAATAAGAGAAATTGAATCATTTTAAAACATTAGTAGTTATATAAAAAGAAAAAGTATTTTCAAAATCTAAGTGTGTTCATTATACGCAACAATGAATAGTTTTTCAAATAAACAAAACATATAACAATCATGTAGTAATAAGTCAACTTTCAATCATTCACTAACCTCACTTATAAATAATCTTAAGATTAATGGAATACACTATCAAAATATCTATTTATTTAAAATGAGTGTTCGTGAGGGTCAAGAAAGATCTTGATATTATATCAATACATTATTCAAATTATGGTTGATATATATATCAAATCTAATTGATATGTTTTTGAGTGTGGACAAGAAATTGGATTGTTATTTGCTTAGTTTCAAGATTATATCAAATTACAACAAATGATATAGTCTTGAATCCACATACTCAATCACACTCGATTGATATGAAAATAACAAAATCCTTTTCCAAGACGATAAGAATATGCATCGGATCATAACTCACACTTGTGAATATGATGTCATATTGAGTCTACTTGTTCAATAGTTGTGTTTCAAATATTTTGCAAGTATATGCATAAAATATACAATGAAGTAGGATTGACAACTTGGATGTTTCATCTGAAATATTTAAGCAATTTACATTGTAGTACAATGGATAAATGCGTCATCTCCGAGAAACCAAACATGAGCAAACTAACAACATATGTAAACTTTGCTCACACTACTTAAAATCATCACTCCAAGCTAAAATACATATGTAAGAATAATACACACAATATATTCTATGAATTTTATTTTCTTTGTGGCATGAATGGTTGTGTTACTAGATAATACACTACACATTCCTTTGTGAAATAACATAAATTATTAGAACTGAAAAAAAAAAAAAATTGTCACAATGCATAAACAAGTAAAAGTCATTTTTTTATATACTAGTTAAATTATGGTATATAACATTGGCAAAAATCAAAGAAAATAATATTTGTTTAAGAATATTAAAATGTCTAGTTTTATTATCATTTGAGAATCACAAACTCATTTAAGATAAACAATCTTAATGAGTTATATTTCACAAGATATGCTAAGGAGCATTCTTAAATCAAGCACATTTATTAAATCTAGTAATATGCCATCAAAACCAAACAACCGGTAAATC
>LBNU01025773.1:22361-43092 GCA_014162995.1 Artemisia annua | reverse complement strand
ACTTTCCAACAAGTGAAGAACACAAAGAAGATATCTAAGCTTCAAGTGTTGTTGAGTCATCACCACTTCATCCAAGTGAATTTCATTGCGAAATTGCGTCTTTTCCACTTTCTAACAAGTGAAGAACACAAAGAAGATATCCAAGCTTCAAGTGTTGTCGAATCATCACCACCTCATCTAAGTGAATTTCATTATGAAATGCGTCTTACCACTATCTTACAAGTGAAGAACACAAAGAAGATATACAAGCTTCAAGTGTTGTCAAGTTATCACCACCTCATCTAAGTGAATTTCATTATGAAATGCGTCTTTTCCACTCTCTATCAAGTGAAGAATACAAAGAAGAAATCCAAGCTTCAAGTGTTGTCAAGTCATTGCCACCTCATTTCACATATCCACCTTCGGTCGTCAACCAACAAAACACCAACACCAACACCAAAAGAAAAAATCCCATGATCCCAAATCATTCACCTTTGTCAAATGATATATTAATCTAAACCTTCATTGTCAACCCTTTGTCATCACCTTCCCTTTTCCATTCATGCTCATCCTTCCTCATTGATCCTACGAACATATCATTCTCATCCTCTTTTTGGCATCTTTCGCCAAAATATGTCGGTCGAATCCTTGTATTAGGTCCTAATCATTGTCACGTCATTGGTCATGTTATTTGGGGGATTTAGGTTGTTATTTTTAAAACAATAATTGCATGTGTGATACTCTTAGTCCATATACCTTAGACATCCATATCTTGTTCCCCAATAAGTGTCATGCATATATCTATCATCATCATTATGTATATGTGCATCCTTTTTCTACTAACTCTGTTTTGTAGGATTATTTTTTTCGCTCAATTCTTTGGTAGCCAAAACTAGTTTTGAGCATACACCAAGGGGGAGTATACACCAAGGAGGAGCATTAGCGATAGTCAAGGCTTCACTCACGATGACGCAAGCTCGCCTTATTTATTATATCTCAAGGATTGAAGTATAGTAGAAGTCTCGTCTAGGAGTCCACCTTTTTTGCTTCGACAAAAGGGGGAGAAGAAGTGTAAACAAGTAACTTATACATTTCATTATGGGTTATAGTTTACATAGTTTTTCATCATCAAAAAGGGGGAGATTGTTGGCATAAATATTATGATATTTAATCTAAACATCCTCTTCATGTTTTGATGATGACAAAGATGTAAGTTACAACACATAACGTAAAGTGTTTAAGTTACTTGTAATCACAAATCATCTATGCATTCATACGTTAACATCTCTCGACATCTCAACGTCTCGAGTATGCTTCAACAATCACTTAAGGTAGGAATAAACAAGTGCTTAATACATTTCATGATCAAAGGGGTATTTAATTAATTATTACAAAGTTTATTTAATTATATAAACATATTATATATTTTTGAAAAACACTTTTGGTAATAAAGAAAAATGTTTTAATCATACTAAATATATGAATTCAAATTCTTAACCAAAATCAGTTAGTTTTTCACCAAATAAACTTTCCCCACTAAAAGACAAGCTTTTTGGCCGTTGCAGCTGGGCGGCCCCCTTAATTATAAGGGGCGGCCCCCTTAATTTTAAGGGGTCCGGCCACAATTAAGGGGACCGGCCACGCTCCTGTGTCAAAAAATGTCAGAATTTTTCTCCTATAAATACCACCTTAATTATGGTATTTTTCCCAACCTTTTGCACGAAAATTTTCAGATCTAAATCTCTCTAAACAACTTCTAAAACCCTTTGATCATAAGATTATTAATCTTTGTTTCAAGTGATCCAATCCTCTACCATTCAAAGTGCAAGAGAAGAACACTTCTTATCATCAAGTCAAAGAAGTATTAGAGTCTAGTTAGTATTGATGTGAAGTTGTAGAAACCAAGATGTGTCAGTATATGTAATAAATAGATCAAGATGATGTTACTTAGTAGTGAGTCAATGAGTGAGGTAGGGAATCATATACCCATTTAACCATCCTTAACTCTATATGAACATCTCTTGAATTATCCACAACTTTTTGTGACATTTGAGAACTAAAACGTAATTCCTTTAAAGTGATAGCTATACACTGTGAGCATAACAACGTAACTCCTTACATCATGGATAACTAGACAAATCAAGTCTCTGTCATTTGTACGGATAAAGGCTCGAACAAGGATCTCGAAGAATCATGCATCCAACCAACCCCGATATCTTCAGATACTAAGTACACATGTGATGAGACGAAAAATGTTACGTTTTTAGGGGTTAGTTTGAGTCCTAATTCGTATATTATTTGATCGGATTTCACCCAAAGTCGTTTCTTTTCTCATTTTAGGTACTTTTGAGGAGAAAATCACAAAAGAAGCATTTTCGGGCGTTTTCGGAGTGAAAAAGTGCGGAAAACAACAAAATCTCAAAAGACCCTAAAGTGCACAGAAGGTGACGGCGTCACAAGCTTCAACGTGACGACGTCAGGAACAAATGAAGTGAAGAAATTGGAAGTTACTCATGACGGGCCAGAGAGTTTTTGGCCTAGTTTGGTGACGGCGTCAGGGAAGGCCGTCAGATCTGGAACAAGGCGGCGTGACGACGTCAAGAAGGCCATCACAAAACCCTAATCGTCGGCGTGACGGCGTCACACCTTGGGCTGACGCCGTCAGCCCGTATTTTCTATATATATAGGACGAATTTTATTGTTTTAAAAGAGGAACTTGGTGGAGAACTTAAGGGTTAAACCCTAGCTCGTGTATTACAGACCTTAGAGGGTACTTTTACCCCTCTAACTTGCATGTTTAATCTAAGATAAGTCTTCATTCAATCCATACAATATGTCTATGTGTTGTATGATTTATGTTTGTGCTTTTCTTTCCTTTAACATGCTAGGCTAAATTAACTTGTGTTTGCTTAGATCTAATGAAACCTAACTATTGATTATCATGTGATGTGTATGTTGTGATTGTGATTTGGATGAATGTTTCATCTACGTTAGACTTAAGAAAACTGGCTAACCTCCTATACGGTAACAAGCTTGAACGTCTTAGGAAACGTGAATCGTATGTGCGTTAATCGATTTTAAGGTAGTATTTCATGCGTAGGTTGCTATCGGTGAGCTTATGATAGGATACTTGACGTATCGTCATATAGTGAGGTAGGAGCTTATAGAGTTAGGGAATTGAACGCACTCCCTACGACTTGTTAGGAATACACCCGTCATCCACGCAAACTCAACATACTAATTACATGGTAAAAGATAGTTAGGGAGTAATGAAATCTAAGTAAACACTACTTTCCCCACCATTGTTTTCTCAACTTTAAATTTAATTCGCATAAGTAGATACTTGGGTTAGTTGACTAGCAACTAATTCCGCCCACTCCTTCAAAAACGAGATTTTACTGCTTTCTAAAAAACATAAAAATACAAAAATAATCATCCTCCACCTTTAGACCTTAATTTGGGTAGTCTTTAACCTAACGAACACTATTCCCTGTGAGAGAACGATCAATCCCACGGTACTTGCCACTACACTATACTACATCGGTCAGGTACACTGCCTGGTGGGGATTGTAAGCTTCTCGAGATCCCTCGAGAGGTAAAACGTAGTGCGTAAGCAATCCCTACGCATCAACATGCCCATGAAATTGCACTTCAACCTCAAATAAATGATACTGAATAAACTCCGTAGTCATCTCTTGCGGTTTAATACCCAAAAACTAGCCTTTTGACGGTTTAAGTGAGCTTTGATAACGGTTTTTTTCCCGATCTTGTCAATAACGCATAACCCCAAAATATAATCATTTTGTCATTACTAGCCCCAAATATAATCATTAACCAAATATTATGCCAACAATTCTGATGGGTCTAGGAAAACTACAGACAATTCAAATGACAAAAATGTGAATCCTAACATGTGTAAATTGCCTTCTACAGGGCTAGAAAACATCTCTAGGAGCAGAAGACTACAACCTAGGAGCGATACAAGGAACAATCGAGTCTCCTTTGTTTCTAAGAGTAGTTGCAAAAAGAATAAAGAAGTAGAATATTTCATCCGGATGTAATGAATGTTTCAACCTTGCTACTATTAATGAATGTGCTGAATCTATTTGCTTAACTTGCAAAAAAATGTTTGTTTGATAATGTGCATGGTGAATGTGTTTTTTAATTCTTGATTTCTAAGAGATTTAAGAAGAGGGTTCCTACTGGAACACGTGCAAAAAAGAAAAGAAGCCTAGTT
Organism: Artemisia annua; assembly: GCA_014162995.1. NCBI lineage: Eukaryota > Viridiplantae > Streptophyta > Magnoliopsida > Asterales > Asteraceae > Artemisia > Artemisia annua. The sequence goes on along the minus strand of LBNU01025773.1, from coordinate 38,876 downwards.
GGATAATCTAAGTCACCTAGTGATAAGAATCCTAATACTTACCTTAAGTGGAAACCAACTGGTAGAATATTTGATACATCAAAACGTAGAGGTCAGATAGTTGCTACTTGTGTTGCACCTATTGAGGACAATATCTATGAGTGTAATAATGCATCTATCTCTAACGATTAAAAGCCAATTTCTAGTCGGTTTCCATATTACACTTCTCTTCTTGGCATGTTATCAAGATTTGTTTATGGGTCGTCAACTCGGGTTGCTCCAAGAATATGACCGGGAACCTGAAGCTTCTCATCAGTTTTGTCCCGGAGTCCATTGGAATTGTTCGCTTTGAAAATGACCATATTGCTGCTATCATGGGTTACAGAGACTTATAATGGGGAAACTTCTCAATAACCAGGGTATATTATGACAAGGGTTTAGGACATAATTTTTTTTGGTCGGTCAATTTTGTGATGCTAATCTGGAGGTTGCATTCCGATGGGATACGTGCTTTATTCGTAACTTAGATGGCGTTGATCTTCTCGAAGGATCTCGCGGTACCAATCTTTACACCATTAACCTCGCTGAATTAACCTTTTTATCACCAATCTGCCTAATGACCAGAGCAACATGAACAAAATCCTGGTTATGGCATCCTCGTATATCACATCTCAACTTTAGAACCATAAACCAACTCACCAAAGATAACATTGTCATTGGTCTTCCAATATTCAAATACACCAAAGATCAATTATGTCCACCCTGTGAACAAGGAAAGAGCAAACGAGCAACATACAAACCAAAACCCGAACCTAGTTTTGAAGAAAGGTAGCTATGTTGCATATGGACTTATATGGCCCAATGAGATTTGAAAGAATAAATAGGAAGAAGTATATTCTGGTAATGGTTGGTGACTATTCCGAATATACATGGGTAAAATTTTTGAGATCAAATGATGAAGCACATGGGATAATAATCGCATTCTTGAAGCAAGTATAAGTCATACTTCGGGCAACAGTCAGAATCGTCAGAACAGACAACCGAACTGATGAGACGAAAAGTGTTACGCTTTTAGGGGGTCATTTAAGCCCTAAATCGTGATTTTATGATGAAATATTGCCTCAAATCGTTTCTTTTCTCATTTTAGGTACTTTGGAGAAGAAATCTGGAAAAGGAAGCATTTTGGACGTTTTTGGAGCATAAAAGTGAAGAAAACGACGAAGTCTCAAATTATGCTGCAAACAGTACCTGACGGCGTCACTCTTTACGAGGTGACGGCGTCACGCTTTGACATAGAGTTGGATAATTTTTACACGAGACGGGCCAGAAAGATTTTGAGGCTTTTACACGTGACGGCATCACGTGTAAATTCACCTAGGCCGTCACGTTATAACTTAAAGAGAGACGGCCCAGAGAGATTTAAAGAGGGACGACGTCAAGAGTAGATCTGAGCAATCCGATAAAGGTTTTGGCGGCGAGGTGACGGCGTCATGAGCTAAAACGTGACGCCGTCAAGTTGTAAAATCTATATATAATTTTCTAATTTTCATTCATTAAGTGTGGAACTTTTGGGAGAACTTTAGGGATAAAACCCTAGGTCGTGGTTTGCTGTATTTTCAGGGGTTTTCCACCCTTGAATCATTCATGTTCAATTAAAGATAAGTCTCCTTTCAAATCAATCAATATGTCTATGTGTTGCTTGATTATATCTGATGCTTGTCTTTACTTTAACATGCTAGGCTAGGTTTCTCTTGTGTTTGCTTAGATCTAATGAAACCTAGTTATTGATTACTTGTTGTTGGTTTGTTATTGATTGTTGTGGGTGGGTGATGTCAATGTTAGGCTTAAGAAAACTGGCTAACCTCCTATACGGTAACTTGCTTGAACATCTTAAGAAACATGAACCGGATGTGTACTACAATTATATGGTTGTATTTAATGCATAAGCGAATTCTAGTGATCCCATGTTAGGAGCTTTTAGTCGGCTCGACATAGGAGAGAAGTAGGAGCTTATAGAGTTAGGGAAGATCGTACACGGCCCTACGAATGGTTTAAAGGAATACAACCCGTCATCCACACAATTGTAACAAACCAATTAACCGGTAAAAGATAGCTAGGGAGTAAGGAAATCTAAGTAAACACACTTTTCTCCATATAAGTTTCACAACCAATTTATTTTCTTGTTATTTTATTTTATTTGTAATAGTAGATATTTGGGTTAGTTGATTAGCAACTATTCCGCCCACTCTTCCAAATACCCGAGATTTTACTTGCCTTTATAAAACATAAAAAAATACAAAAAGAATCATCCCTCAACCCTTAGACCTAAATTAGAGTAGTTTTCGAAATTAACGACACTATTCCCCGAGAGAACGATCAATCCCCCGGTACTTGCCACTTCACTATACTACATCGGTCAGGTACACTGCCTGGTGGGGGTTGTAAGCTTCTCAAGATACCTTGAGAGGTAAAACCTACTGCGAAGGTTGCAAAACCCACGCATCAAGTTTTTGGCGCCGTTGTCAGTGAATAGTTATTGCTTAGGTTGAAATCTTATTTTTATTTAGGTCTACTCATTAGATTCCTTTCTAGTGAGATTTTATTTTGTTTTTCTAGGTTTTCTTTAGTCTATCTTTTTTCTTTGTTTCTTTGTTCGTAAGCATTACCATCCGCCGTCATGGAAGGTGGTAATATCCTTGCACCCAACCAACCTCCTAGAGCCCGTACTTTAGGAGAGTACTCCCGTCCTAGCCACCAAGGCTATCGAAACGCCATTGAGCTTCCCAAAGAAGCCAATGTAGCCCACATGCGACCCGACACCATCCAGTTGGTGCAAAACGGATCTGCATTCCATGGACATATGTCCGAGGACCCAATTTAACACCTTAGGGACTTTCTTAAAATCGTAGATTCCATTGACCTTAACGGTGCCACTAGAGATACTACCCGATTACATCTCTTCCATTTCTCTCTTCGTGACCAAGCTATCCATTGGCTTGATCGTCTACCCACGGGATCCATTTCGACTTGGGATAATCTCACCACTCATTTCCTCGCTCAATTTTTCCCACCAGCGAGAACTGCCAAGCTAAGGAATGACATCTTGACGTTCCAACAACATCAAAGTGAAACTCTTTACGAAGCATGGACTCGGTTTAAGGAATTACTCCACAAAGTCCCCCATCACGGCATTAATCTTTGGCTCCAAATCCAAATCTTTTATGATGGTGTCAATCATCAAACTAGAAGGGCCATAGATTATGCTGCCAATGGTAGACTGAGCAAGCTCAGTGTTGATAAGTGCTGGGAGGTCATTGAGGACCTAGCCCAATACGAAGAAGAAGAATGGGAGGACCCAATGTTCTTGGAGGTAGGAAGTTTAGATTACATGAATGCAACCCAAGAACAGCTATTTGAGAACATCGAAAGGCAGGTTAAGAAATTGATGAGGGCCGAGACGCCTATGGCTAATGATGAATATGTTAATGCATTCAGTAAACATACGTTTCCTGAATTTTCACGACAAGAGGAGTTCGAAGGGATAATGTTGACTTTTATGAACAACCAAGAAAGACAGATCCGACAGTTAGAGGTCCAAATGGAGAACACCCAAGACACCTTTATGGACTTGGCTGAAGGTTTCATGTCAAGGATTAAGGAAAAGATTAGGGAAGAAGCTGTACCCAAAAAGATCGAAAAGATTTTTGAAATCTCAGTCCCTAGTGAAACAAGCAGGGGTTGGCACAACGAAACACCTCACTCTATGGATTCAACCCCAAATAACTTATATTCCCATAAGTTTCCCTTTGAGAAAGAGAACTCTCACGCCTATACCATAACCTCTGAATCAGTCAAACCAACCTTGATGCATAGGGTCACAATGATTTCTCAAACTAAACCCATTATCAATAAAACCTCTTTCCAACATTCCAACTTCAAAACGCCAACACTCCACTTCTTCGATGAAAGCAAGTTTGAATACGAAGACGAAGATGACGTTGAAATAAAAAAGATGGGAACCGGAATGGATGAAGAACCGTTGGAGCATACTAATTATGAAAATGACAAAAGCTCAAATCTTTGTCATAAAACTCTTCCAACTTCAAATCCACCCATCAACCAATATTACCCAGGTAGTTTTAGGATGAAGGAAGCCATTCACCCACCCCCTTCACCTCAGGTGGCATATTTCTACCCTAAGGGTGTGTATCGCTACTTTCACCCGCACTTAATCCTAAGTGTAGGGAAAACCTACCCTATTTCCGTTAAATAAGGGTAGAGTCATGCTCGTGACTCGAACAAAAACAAGCGTTTCTTGGGAGGCAACCCAACCTTTTTAATTGTTTGATGTTTTTATTTTATTTGTTTGTTTGTGTCATATATGCTGAATCATAATTGTTTAATTTTCATGTTTCGAATAATTTTGTGAAAATGCTTTATTTTGTTTTTAACCTCGTCTTAATTGCATATAAAGGTATTTTACAAAAAGATAAGTGTAGGGAAGTTTATATTTTGTTAAAAAGAACGAAATTCGAACATGAAAAATTCACAATTCATGATTAGCATATATTCTATCTTGTTTGTGTATCAATACTTGTGGATATGTTTTATGTGTCCCTATTTGTAATTCATTCCACAAGTATCCTATCCTTTAATTGTTTTGTTTTTATTTCTAAGTCTGGAATTACACCTAGTTACAATTTTTGTTCGGTTTGATGCTTTGTCTTTTGTGATTGTTTTCTTAACAGGTTCTATTGAATAAGAAGATGATTTATATTTTGGAAGGGAAGCTTTTTACGTTCATTTTCTTGAAGGAGGATTTATCCACACCGAACGAATTAGGGGAGTATTAGTTTCTTTCATTCTCATTTATTTTTACTTTTACATCTTTTATTTAGAACATTGGGGACAATGTTCGGATTAAGTGTATGGAGGGTAAATTAGGATGCCTTAGGAACTACAACTTCGTTTGATTTTTGTTTTGTTTAATAGTGAATGTGTAATAAAGCCAAGAGAAATATTGGTTAGGGCAATTTTAGCACCAAATTTAAAATTTTTTACAACATATAGGGGTGAAACTTTAGTCTTAATAAGCGTCTCATGGATAGGGAATTGTATGACTAGCACAAAAACCATACCACTCAAAAATTTCCACCCCAAATATGTGAGGTTCGCCTTTAGATCTTTAGGAAAAATCATTCATTGTTGGTGCTTATGAGTGCACCGATAATACTTAGATTCTAGAACTTGCGTTAGTGATTCATCCCGAGACCGCTAGTGAGACTACGTTCGTGTAGTTAGGATTGACTACGTGATAAGAGGCATTAGGATAACCCTTGTTTTACACCCGTATTATAATTACATTGACTTCATTGGTCAAGTAATTTTCCCACACCTTAGCGATGTACTCATTTTTAGTACACGATACCCCTAGTACACCCCTCAGAGCCTATCTTTTTGTTTCTAACTTCTAAGCATTTTACTTAAAGGAAGAATTTGTTTACAATCCACCCCTAAATGTACACCCAAATCGCCTTAGCCTACCTTGTATGCCCTCATCTTTAGTGCATTATTGTGACAACATTTGTTTTAACCCTTAGTTAATTGTCTTATTGATTACATGGTTACTAAGTCGAGTCATATCCTTGTACATATTGTTTTGGGATGATTGGGACTCATGGGTAAAGTACTAGTGTAATGGAGTAATGGGGAAGAACATCATTTATTACCCCCATATGTGCGTTAATATTTTAAAGTACTCCAAATATTTCGATTATCTTGATTCGAGTCATTAGAATAATTTTATGTAAAGTATGTAAAAGTTCAAGTGTAGGGATGGTACAAAGAATCCCTAGTGATGTCAAGGGTTCGAATCAAATGGGGAGAAAATTAATCCCCTTGTGGCCACGGAGGTTCACCTGCGCCGACTCCGGGTTACCCAAAAGGGTAGTCGCCATGGGATTAGTCGGCTCGCAATGTCGAGTCGGAAACCTATGTTACAAAAAAAATCAAAAAAAAAAAGAGAGAAAAAAAAATATAGAAAAAACAAGAAAAACGAAAAAAAATGAGAAAAAAAATAATAAAAAAAAACATACGGACTACCATCCGCATCTATCTTTTATTTATGTTTTGTTTTGTTTTATGTTTATTAGTTCGTGATTAGTTTAAATTGAGTCGAGTCTTGGCTTAGCAATGCCTCATTCTACATGTAATTGACCAAGACGATTGACTTGCCACCAGTAAAAATATCCTTTATCCAACAAACCGTGTTTTCCTTATCCCTACACCTAACGTAATAACCCTTTGTAAAGACCTCTTTGATAGTTTATCCTAGGTGCTTACGCCAATGTGGTGGAGGCGTGATCCTTTCCCAAGCCTATGGTAATCTGTTTACTATGACAGGTAGCGAGTGATATTCTTCCATTTCCATTTATGATATATAAATTTACAACACCCGAGAGATTATAGTATCGAAACACTTATTGTGAGGTGCTAGTGTATAATTTCCGTGCTTATTTTAACTAAGGTGGAATGATCATTTGTTGTAATTACTTTTATATTAATGTTAAATGACCCCTAACTTGTATTTTAATTGGTGGAAAAGCTCATTTGCTTGAGGAAAAGCAAATCCCAAGTGTAGGGATATTTAATGAGACAAAAAGTGTTACGCTTTTAGGGGGTCATTTAAGCCCTAAAACGTGATTTTATGATCAAATATTACCTCAAATCGTTTCTTTTCTCATTTTAGATACGTTGGAGAAGAAATCGGGAAAAGGAAGCATTTTGGACGTTTTTTGAGCATAAAAGTGAAGAAAACGACAAAGTCTCAAATTATGCTGGAAACAATACCTGACGGCGTCACTCTTTACAAGGTGACGACGTCACGCTTTGACATAGAGTTGGATAATTTTTACACGATACGGGCCAGAAAGATTTTGAGGCTTTTACACGTGACGGCGTCACGTGTAAATTCACCTAGGCCGTCACGTTATAACTTAAAGAGAGATGGCCAAGAGAGATTTAAAGAGGGACGGCGTCAAGGGTAGATCTGAGCAATCCGAGAAAGGTTTTGGCGGCGAGGTGACGGCGTCACGAACTAAAACGTGACGCCGTCAAGTTGTAAAATCGATATATAATTTTCTAATTTTCATTCATTAAGTGTGAAACTTTTGATAGAACTTTAGGGATAAAACCCTAGGTCGTGGTTTGCTGTATTTTCAGGGGTTTTCCACCCTTGAATCATTCATGTTCAATTAAAGATAAGTCTCCTTTCAAATCAATCAATATGTCTATGTGTTGCTTGATTATATCTTATGTTTGTCTTTACTTTAACATGCTAGGCTAAGTTTCTCTTGTGTTTGATAAGATCTAATGAAACCTAGTTATTGATTACTTGTTGTTGGTTTGTTATTGATTGTTATGGGTGGGTGATGTCGATGTTAGGCTTAAGAAAACTGGCTAACCTCCTATACGGTAACTTGCTTGAACATCTTAAGAAACATGAACCGGATGTGTACTACGATTATATGGTTGTATTTAATGCATAAGCGAATTCTAGTGATCCCATGTTAGGAGCTTTTAGTCGGCTCGACATAGGAGTGAAGTAGGAGCCTATAGAGTTAGGGCAGATCGTACACGGCCCTACGAATGGTTTAAAGGAATACAACCCATCATCCACACAATTGTAACAAACCATTTAACCGGTAAAAGATAGCTAGGGAGTAAGGAAATCTAAGTAAACACACTTTTCTCCATATAAGTTTCACAACTAATTTATTTTCTTGTTATTTTATTTTATTTGTAATAGTAGATATTTGGGTTAGTTGATTAGAAACTAATTCCACCCACTCTTCCAAATACCCGAGATTTTACTTGCTTTTATAAAACATAAAAAAAATACAAAAAGAATCATCCCTCAACCCTTAGACCAAAATAAGAGTAGTTTTCAAAATTAACGACACTATTCCCCGAGAGAACGATCAATCCCCCGGTACTTGCCACTTCACTATACTACATCGGTCAGGTACACTGCCTGGTGGGGGTTGTAAGCTTCTCAAGATACCTTGAGAGGTAAAACCTACTGCGAAGGTTGCAAAACCCATGCATCAGGAACCGAGTTCACAAATAAAAAAATGTGATCATATTTTGAAGATGTATGCATAACACCCCAAATGTCAATCGTCAGAACCCCTCAGCAGAATGGAGTTCTTGAATGATGCAACCGTACATTGGTAGAAGCTGCATGAACTATGCTGATATTCTCGAGTGCACCACTGTTTCTTTGGGCTAATGCTGTTGCAACCGCATGCTTAACTCAGAATTGTTCCCTAATCCATACTCGATTCAGCAAAACCCCGTATGAACTTGTAAACAAAAGAAAACCAGATCTTCATGTGTTTGGAACTTTATGTTATCCGATGAATGAAAGAGAGGATCTAGGGAAACTGAATTCTAAGGGTGACATCAGTATTTTTATAGGGATATGTAGAGAACTCGAGGGCTTACAGGGTGTATAATCGAAGAACCAAAAAAGTGATGGAGACGATGAATATAAAATTTCATGAACTGCCACAAATGGCTTCTGAAGACTTACTTCAGAACCCGCACTTAAGACAATTGCTTCTAAATACCTCTGTTTAGAACATGTATCTAACTCCCAGACATGTGAACACATCAGTTCAGAACTCATACCTTATAGAGCTCAATCAATACCTATTGAAAAACCAGTAAAAAGTGAAATTGAAAAATTATTCGAGTTAATGTATGATTATTATTGATGAAGCGAAAAGTGTACCGCTTTTAGGGGGTCATTTAAGCTCTAATCCGTAATTATTTGATCAAATATTGCCTTAAATCGTTCCTTTTGTCATTTTAGGTACTTTGAAGAGGAATTCTGGAAAAGGAAGCATTTTGGACGTCTTTGGAGCATAAAAGTGAAGAAAACGACAAAGTCTTAAAATATGCTGGAAATAGTACCTGACGACGTCACGCTTTAGAGTGTGACGGCGTCACGCTTTGACAAACGAAGGATGATTTTTACACCAGACGCCCCAAAAATATTTGAAGTTTTAAAGGGTGACGGCGTCACGTGTATTTGGATGTAGGCCGTCACGTTTTGTGACAAAGGGAGACGGGCCCAGAGAAGATTAAAGAGGGAGGGAGTCAGAATAGGATCTGAGCAATCCGAATATAAGTTTGGCGGCGAGGTGACGCCGTCACGCGCTAGAACGTGACGCCGTCAGCTTGTAAAATCTATATATACTTTTCTAATTTTCATTCATTAGTGTCCAACTTTTGGGAAAAACCCTAGCTCGTATTCCATAGTATTTTTAAGGGTTTTTCACCCTTGAAACCTTGATGTTTAATTAAAGATAAGTCTTCTTGCAAAATCAATCAATATGTCTATTTGTTGTTTGATTATATCTTACGCTTGTCTTTCAATTAACATGCTAGGCTAGGTCTTCATTGTGTTTGCTTAGATCTAATGAAACCTAGCTATTGATTATATGTTGTTGGTTTGCTTGTGATTATTGTGGTTGGGTGAAGTCGATGTTAGGCTTAAGAAAACTAGCTAACCTCCTATACGGTAACTTGCTTGAACGTCTTAAGAAACATGAATCGGATGTGTACTACGATTATTTGGTTGTATTTAATGCATGAGCAAATTCTAATGATCCCATGTTAGGAGCTTAAATTGGCTCGACATAGGAGTGAAGTAGGAGCTTATAGAGTTAGGGAAGATCGTACACGGCCCTACGAATGGTTTAAAGGAATACAACCCGTCATCCACATAATCATAACAAACCAATTAACATATAAAAGATAGCTAGGGAGTAAGGAAATCTAAGTAAACACACTTTTCTCCATATAAGTTTCACAACCAATTTATTTTCTTGTTATTTTATTTTATTTGTAATAGTAGATATTTGGGTTAGTTGATTAGCAACTAATTCCGCCCACTCTTCCAAATACGAGATTTTACTTGCTTTTATAAAACATAAAAAAAAAATACAAAAAGACTCATCCCTCAACCCTCAGACCTAAATTAGAGTAGCTTTTCAATCCTAACGACATTATTCCCTGAGAGAACGATCAATCCCCCGGTACTTGCCACTTCACTATACTACATCGGTCAGGTAAACTGCCTGGTGGGGGTTGTAAGCTTCTCAAGATCCCTTGAGAGGTAAAACCTAAGTGCATAGGTTGCAAAACCTACGCATCAAGTTTTTGGCGCCGCTGCCGGGGAATAGTTATTGTTTAGGTTGAAAATTTTACTTTTACTTAGGTCTACTCATTAGAATCCTTTCTAGTGAGATTTTTATTTTTATTTTCCTAGGTTTTCTTTAGTCTATCTTTTTCCTTCCAACCCTTCGCTTTAATCTTCCTTGGCCAACATGGTAAACGAAGATCTCTCCAACCATAGAGTCACTAGGAGTCGTAGTTCCTTAAGAAACCTTGTCCAACCTTACGCGGAACCTGAAAGCGAAATGCATAGGTTGAGACAACGCTCCTCAATGTCCGAACCAATTGGTATCGCCATCTACTTCAATGAAGCCCTTTCGGAAGAAGATTCTGATCATCACGACACACCACCTAGCCCCTGATCAAATCACGATACAGAAATTCCTGAGGTCTCTATCCCTAAGCGCCTCAAGGATTATTGTTCTCCCACTCCTCGTGGCTTCTCTAATGCTATTGTGTTTCCACACGAACGCACAGAGGGGGTCTTGCGCGCAACTGACGTTTGGCTTGTCCAATGTGTATGCAAGTTCCATGGGCTAAAATCGGAAGAACCAATCCAACACATCAAAGATTTCCTGAAAATAGTGGACACTATCCATACGGACGGGGCCACTAGGGATACCTCCCGACTCTGATTCTTTCCCTTTACCCTTCAAGATAAGAACAAGGAATGGTACAACAATCTTCCTTCCGAGTCCATCTTCACATGGGAACAGCTCATCTCGAAGTTCTATGAAAAATTCTTTTTGTTGGGTTTTAGGATTCTACTTCTGAGAAACTATCAAAATGTCAATCTGCTGCTGTATACTGAATCTGCTGCTGGATGCTGAATCTATTGCTAGTGTGAAAGTGCTGCTAGAAGGATTGCAAGACTCTGCTGCTCAGAGATTATTATAGAAACGAGTCTTGTAATTATAGTAAAGATTGTATAAATATTCTATAGGTTTAGAATATCTTTTGTTTGTGTAAGAAGTCATTGTAAACCGTGTAGGGTTCCTTATCTATAAAAGGAGATCCTTAGGGTTAGAATATGTACGTGTCTGTGAAAAAGTCGAATCACTTCAAGGTGTAAACCCTAGCATTGTTAGAGTGCTCGTANAGGATTCTACTTCTGAGAAACTATCAAAATGTCAATCTGCTGCTGTATACTGAATCTGCTGCTGGATGCTGAATCTATTGCTAGTGTGAAAGTGCTGCTAGAAGGATTGCAAGACTCTGCTGCTCAGAGATTATTATAGAAACGAGTCTTGTAATTATAGTAAAGATTGTATAAATATTCTATAGGTTTAGAATATCTTTTGTTTGTGTAAGAAGTCATTGTAAACCGTGTAGGGTTCCTTATCTATAAAAGGAGATCCTTAGGGTTAGAATATGTACGTGTCTGTGAAAAAGTCGAATCACTTCAAGGTGTAAACCCTAGCATTGTTAGAGTGCTCGTATTTAATATATTGAAGTGTTTAAGTGTGAAACTATTGTTTTTGTGTTCATCTTAAGTTAAACAGTATATTCCGTGTATTGTTTAAGTTGGTTACAATTCAAGTCAGCTTCTGTATAAGATCAATTGCTCAACTGGGATGAACAAGTGGTATCAGAGCTTGTGATCTAGAAGCTGTGATCAAGAAGAACTCAAGTACTCTCAAAATCTGTTCTTAACCTCAACTGAAGTCATGGGTGATGACACACATATGGTTACTGCCTCCAAGGTGCCAATGCTCAAGCACGGAGAGTATGAGCTTTGGAAGATGCGAATCAGGCAGTACATGCGCATGATTGACTACAAGATGTGGAATGTTGTCCTGGAAGGTGACAAATTCCCTGTGGTTGTTGATGGNGGTATCAGAGCTTGTGATCTAGAAGCTGTGATCAAGAAGAACTCAAGTACTCTCAAAATCTGTTCTTAACCTCAACTGAAGTCATGGGTGATGACACACATATGGTTACTGCCTCCAAGGTGCCAATGCTCAAGCACGGAGAGTATGAGCTTTGGAAGATGCGAATCAGGCAGTACATGCGCATGATTGACTACAAGATGTGGAATGTTGTCCTGGAAGGTGACAAATTCCCTGTGGTTGTTGATGGGAAGGAGGTACCTATCAAAGGCAAAGAAGATGAAGATCAAAGGAAGCTGGAAATCAAGACTCGCAATATTCTCATGATTGGAATACCTAATGAGTATCAGCTGGATTTTGGAGGCTGTGAAACTGCTAAGACTCTTATGGATGCTTTTGAGACAAGAGTTGGTGGCAATGCTGCTACCAGAAAGTCAAGGAAGAATGTCTTAAAGCATCAGTATGAAAACTTCACTACTTTAAGTGGAGAGAATCTTGATGGTACCTATAACAGGCTTCAAAAGCTTAGAAGTCACTTAAAGCTTGTGGGCTACACAGTTCCTGAAGAAGATATCAATCTCAAGTTTCTCAGAAGGCTTGCACCAGAATGGAGCATGCATACTGTTGTGTGGAGAAACAAAGCTGATTTTGAAACAATGAGTTTGGATAATCTCTACAACAATTTGAAAGTATATGAATCTGAGATGAACATCTCATCTAGTTCATCTACTCCATCCTCTGCTGCTCAAAATATAGCTTTTGTTTCTTCTAAAACTTCTAACTCTTCAGACACTCACTCTGCTGCTTATGGTGTATCTGCTGCTAGCACAAGCAACTCTGTTGCTAGTTCAAACAACAGTGACACTATGAGTGTTGCTGCTATTTGTGCTTTCTTGGATGATCTTACTACAGGTACTCAAGTTCTAAATCAGGATGCTGATCATATTGATCCTGATGCTCTTGAAGAGATTGATTTGAAGTGGCAAATGGCTATGTTAACCTTGAGAGCAAGAAAGTTCTTGAAAAGAACTGGCAAACAGCTTAAGTATAAGCCTCAGGGTAACATGGGATTTGACAAGTCATTGATGGAGTGCTACAACTGCAATAGAAAGGGGCATTTTGCCAGGGAATGCAGAGCTCCAAAGAAGAATGTAGAGACTCCCAAGAAGACTGAAGATGAGTCAAAGCCTTCTACAGCTTTGGTGTCTTGTGATGGGTTAGGTGACTATGACTGGAGTGACATGGCTGGAGAAGAACCACATCAAGGTTTCATTGCTGAAGTGAAGACTCAAGGGCATAACTTTGCTCTTACGGCCTATGCTTCTTCATCATCTGGTTCTGACTCTGAGGTATCCAATGAGTCTAATGGTTCTACTTGTTCTTTTCAATCTTGTGTAGACACTATAGACGAACTTAAAGCTAGGAATGAAAGTCTTAGGAAAGAAGTTGAGTCCCTAAAACTTGATAACTTAGGTTATAAAGTAGGAATTCAAAATGTGGAAAGAAGACTTGAATACCTTAAAGAGTGTGAGTTTGAATATGTTGATAAAATTAATATACAGAATGGTGAGCTTTTTGTTAAAAAGAATGAGATTGAAATGCTTAAGAGAAAGTTAACAGAAGCAGAACAGGCTAGAGATGAAGCTCTTGCAGATAAAGATAATCATATTGTCAGAGTTGAAAAACAAAAATTTGCTTCAACAGCCATAGATCATACTATTCAGTGTCAATCAATGAGAAAAGGTAGTGGCATAGGATATAATGAAGTAGCTCCTCCAATAAAAAGTGCTTTTGCACCACCAGATAAGGAGTTGTCAATTTTAAGTGGGTTAGATGTCAACAACCCTATAGGTGAAACTAGTAATATTAATAATAAAACACCTAACGTTGCTGAGAAAAAGTTTTCTGATGAACCAATTATTGAAGATTGGGTGTCAGATAGTGAGGATGAACAGACTGAGCCAACACTAAGTGTTAAACAGGAAGAAATTCCTAAAGTTGATGAGTCTAGAGTTAAACAAGTTAAGTTTCTGAAACCTGTGCTAGGTCATAATATGTCTAAGAAAGTTGATGAGTATAATGAAGTACCTAGACATCATATGAAAAGGATTATTAACAAGCCTAGGGGTAATCAAAGAAATTTCAATAACCTAGTTTCTCATAAATTAGGTAATGATTTTCAATTGAAAAAGATGGCATGTTATAAATGTGGTAGTTTTGAGCATCTCATTGCAAATTGTAAGGACTACCAAAAACCTGTTTGGAACCAACATACAAGAGTGAATCATCAAAATTTTTCAAAAAGAACTCACTCTCCTCCCAGAAGACAAATGGTTCCAAGAGCAGTTTTATTAAGATCTGGTGTTACTAGATCCATTGTAACTTCTCAAACAAACAGGCCTTTTCATAATAAAACACCTGATCCTACTGCTAATGCAAAAGTAGACTTTGCTGCTAAGGCAAAAGACTCTGCTGCTATTTCAAAAGTCATAACAGATACAGTTGTTGGAATCATTTTTATGTTGTAAAGGCCTCAGCTTGCTGGACTTGGAAACCAAAATCAAATGCTTTATCTAAAGTTTCCAATACCAGCAGTGCATCAATGGACCTAACTAAGTACAACTATGCTGATGCACAGGGCAGATCCAAGTCAGTAATCGCTTGGGTCAAAAAGAGAAACTGATTTCTCTATTTTTTATGTGCAGGCAATCTTAGAGATGATCTAAAAGATAAAGGAATTGTTGATAGTGGTTGCTCTGGACATATGACAGGAGACATATCCCAACTTGAGGATTTTGAGCCAATGGAGAATGGTGGATATGTTTCCTTTGGTAATGATGTCAAAGGAGGAAAGATTATAGGTACTGGTACAATCAAAACAGGTAGTTTGGATTTTTAAAAAGTGTTCCTTGTGGATGGACTTAAGTTCAACCTCTTTAGTGTCTCACAGATGTGTGACAAAAGGAATTTTGTTCTTTTTACTGACACTGAATGTCTTATCCTTTCTCCTTACTTTAAGTTGCCAGATGACAAATTTGTGCTACTAAGAGTCCCTAGATCTGATAACATATACAGTGATCATATAAAGAACATAGTTCCTAAAAGAGCTTTAACTTGTCTGCTTGCAAAGGCCACTATTGATGAATCCAAATTATGGCACAGGAGACTTGGACATTTAAATTTCAAAACTATGAATAAATTGGTCAAAGGAAATCTTGTGAGAGGTTTACCTTCAAAAGTTTTTGAAAATCTTGAAACCTGTGTTGCCTGTCAAAAGGGTAAACAACACAGAGTGTCTTTTAAGTCCAAAGTTGTTAATACCATTACCAAGCCTTTACATTTGCTTCATATGGATTTATTTGGACCTGTTTATGTGAATAGTCTGAATAGGAAGCAATATTGCCTAGTTGTCACAGATGATTTTAGCAGGTTTACATGGGTGTTCTTTCTAGCTTCAAAGGATGAAACCACTGAGATTCTTAAAGAATTCATCACTAGAATAGAAAACCTAATAAATCATAAAGTTAAGATAATCAGATATGATAATGGAACTGAATTTAAGAATTATGCTATGAATCAGTTCTTTGTGGGTAAGGGTATTTTAAGACAATACAGTGTTGCTAGAACTCCTCAACAAAATGGTGTAGCAGAGAGGAGAAATAGGATATTGATTGAGGCTGCTAGGACTATGTTGTCAGACTCTAAGTTACCTATACCTTTTTGGGCTGAAGCAGTGAACACTGCCTGCTTTGGACAAAATAGGAGTAAGGTAGTTAAGCCTCACAATAAGACCCCTTATGAATTATTCCATGGTAAAAAGCCAATGATAGCTTTCTTTAGACCATTTGGGTGTCCTATTACCATCTTAAATACCAAAGACCAGTTAGGCAAGTTTGATGAGAAGGCTGATGAAGGTTATTTTGTTGGATACTCCATAAATAGTAGAGCTTTCAGGGTGTACAACAAGAGAACCAAGTTTGTAGAGGAGAATTTGCATATTAAGTTTGATGAGAATAAACCTAATACTGCAAAGACAGAACCTGAGTGGTTGTTTAACATTGATATGCTAACCAAAACCATGAATTATGAGCCAGTAATTGCAGGTGTAGATACTAACCATGATGCAGGTACAAAAGACACTGTTTCTGCAGCTAAAGATGCAAAGAAATCCACACCTCAAGAAGAATTTGTTTTGGTTGAAATATGGAGGCTTGGTCCAACTATCATTCCCACTCAGGAGACCAAAAGTTCACAAGATGATAATTCTTCCAAGGGAGATGGGGGGGGAAGGTATGAAATCATCTAGTGAAGCACAGGTGGTCAATGATGAGCCACTTTGGATGGTGTCACAAAGGAAACTACTTCCAGCAGTAGTTTGTCTGATTCTGCTGCTACACCTATAGACAACTCTGCTGCTACACATGCAGACAACTCTGCTGCTAAGCAAACTGCTTCTCCAGCAACA